>OX401406.1:35487746-35685246 GCA_947846245.1 Cerastoderma edule | reverse complement strand
CATACTTTTTTGATATACTGCATCATCCAAATAATTGGTTTATATTTAATTGGATGATAAACAAAGCTCTGCGTATAGCCATTTTAGTGAGGTTGAAAATGATATTTGGAATGACACTTTCTCTTGATGAAATGATTTATATATAGATTATTGCTCGGTGGCCACATACATTACCGTCCCAATTGAAAACACCATATATCTTTAGCAAACACTAAAAATGGGAAAACTTTCTATTATTTAGATACGTTTTATCCCATCAATCCCCTGCAAAAATTAGATATAGTTTTGCACCTGCTTTCACAATTTTTTTTTAATACGTTCACTTTCTTTTATATTCCTTTTCTAAACACAGTCGTCTTAAATATACTGAATATGTACTCGTAGATGTCGGCCTTATATTTTGTGATAAACCTTAGCTTAATAAAATGGTGGAACCAGATCAAATTTCAAATATTGTATTTTTTCGTCACCACTTAGAGCTTCATCACAAATCGTTATGTGCAACGGGATGGGGGACGGCGTTTCGTGTGGGTCAACATTCATCTCAATTGTTTAAACTGATCTTGAAGCCAATAGACGATGCTTATAATCAAATAAACACGATTTACTTTTTTATTTGCTACTACTTTTAATAGTTAATCAGGACAGAAAATACATTCTTATTACTAAAACTTAAGCAAATAAACAGGTTTTTTCTTTATTGTATCTGCAGAACAAATATGCTAAATATTTTATTCAATCTCGGCCATGAATAGAGTTAAGAAGCGTATCAGTAACCCAGATCTTTGTTATTACATGAATTAAATTTTCATTTCATTCGGATTTATATCTAAATGGTTAAAATCTTGAAATCGGAGATTCGTTTCAAGAGATTGTTAATATATATTGCTTATCAAATATCATTCTTGCTTACCTTTTTAATGGGACAGATGTATCATCAACTTTTTTGTATTTTGGTAGAGTGTACGATAAATGGGCGAGTACATTATTGGGTGTAAGGAGGTAGGTATTGGTATCTAAAATACATGTATAATTTTTGTATATGTAATGGCTATAAATATGCTTTGTGTTGTTTTATCCTTAACAGAATTGAAATGAATTGAATAAAGGTGAGATTTAGGTAATAAAACTATGTACTTGTGTTTAGACCATTGATATGCGTCCATGTTTACATAACATTATGCTTATGCAAACAGGTTCGATCCAGACCAGCCGCCAAGAAAGTTGGCAGTTGGCCTGTGATCTTACCTGTATGCTACTCTGTCCTCGTCAGGATTATGCAGGTATTTATGGCTTTGTAAAGCAGGCGACACACAAATCTATTCTTATAAAATTACCCAGCATTCTAAGGGCTACTATCTGAACTATCAATGTCAATTTAGCTTAGTTCCCAGCAGGAATCACGTTTCTAGAATGACATGCCACCTATTCAACAACATAATGTTGACATGTTTGGAGTCGCCCATTCATTAAAACGCCATATGTTACTTTTCTAATCAAGAACAGCATTCAACGTGTGCAGACGGTGTAGGTAGCCCATTACATTTATAACCCTAAATAGTCCGAGTTTGTTTGGGTAACCCATTCCCAAACAACAAATTTTCGACTGTCCCAAATTGAAAGAGTTTGCAGACACCATTTCAAAATGTGATGAAATTGGACAATAATCTTCTGATAGGGCAGAAAACATTGTGGGCAAAGGAAAAATTGCTCGTCACGAGCAATTTCTCCTTTTCCCACAATGTTTTTTTGTGAAGTCGTTTGCAACATAGTGGTCAAATGTCGTTATTGCTTGGGAAAGGGAAAAATCATTAAAGGTGCCTGTTCAAAGACGTGAGGAAACAGGAAGTTCAGAATTCAATTACTTTAAAACTTCACATCAGCTGCACTGTTATATAAAACTCAGTGAAGAATCGTCAATGGAAGTAAAACTAAATCGTTTTTAGTTCTTTAAATGTGAATCCAGTGAATTGATTTGTATATTAATCCATAAGCGTGTCATCGTGTGTGAGATACCGCATATAAACTATACATACTAAAACTGCATTGACTCTTCCTTAACCCTTTACCAAACAACACATTTTCAACTGTCCCAAATTGAAAGGATTTGCAGACGACATTTCAAAATGTGATGAAATGGAAAGATATTCTCCAGAAAAAGCAGAAAACCTTGTGGGAAAAGGAAAAATTGCTTGTCACGAGCAATTTCTCCTTTTTCCACAATGTTTTCTTAAGTCGTCTACAATTAAGTAGTCAAAATGTCGTTATTGTTTGGGAAAGAGTTAACCCATTACCAAATAACGACCTTTGACAAGTTTGTTGCAGACGACTTTGGAAAACCTTGTGGGAAAAGGATAAACTGCTTTGAAGATTTTCTCTTCTATTTGATTGTGTTGGTGTGGTTTGATCTTTCTTCTGCTCCGACGTGTGCTCTTGTTTCGAACACGACGTTCCATAAAGGGATTATCTTTACCAGCCTTTAATCATGCATAGAAAATAAGGATAGGCAGAAAAGTGTTCAAATGTCAATAAGGCCTTTCGGCTCGTTAGTCTCGGGCTATGAATTTCGCTGAAGATGCTAGCCTACACCATTGTCTGACTTTTTAAATACATGTATTATTCAAACGTATCAAAGGTGTGGCGTAATAACGTCATATTCGGGTTTTTTTACTTTGGTGCGTTTCAATGAGCAATTCATTTTGTTCGAAATAGTCTCCATTCAATATATTTGAGATATGTTTAGTTTTTCACTTTCTCACTTTACTTCGATTGTGACGGAAGGTTGGGGCTTATTTCACATACTCTACGATGACTGCTTCCTGGACACTAAACCAACAATCGCGCCGCGCCCATTTGCAGGCGCTTGTCCTGGCAATTTTCATCTCATTGCTAAGGGGGATAGAACCAGGGAGTCTTCTTTAGTTCTGTTTTATTGTTTAATTCCAAAGAACTTTTTCTATAAAAATGTAATGGCTAAAAGTTTGTAAGGAATATTTCTTTTATTTTATATTATGCATAGACATTTTGGGGTGCAAATTAGCTTTGCTTGCATTTGTTTTAAATATTAAAAACTTTACTTAATCCATTACCAAACAATAACGACATTTGACCAGTTTGTTGCAGTCGACTCTGGAAAACATTGTTGGGGAAAAGGAGAAATTGCTCTTAAGGAGCAAGTTCTCCTTTTCCCTCAATGATTTCTACACCATCAGAAGAGTATTTCTCAATTTCATAACATTTTGAAATGCCGTCTGCAAACCCGGGAGTCTTGATACAAGAGGGTGCCGATCTACCTCTGGAGCGATTTCGCCTACAACATACACGCCTGGGTACCGTTTTACTAAACAGTTTACGCTTAAGATTTGCGTAAGTCTAAAACAATTCATCCTATTTTATTATTGGGCGAAGCAATATTGCAAAGTAACACATCATTGGAATCGTCTCTCCGAGACGCTTCCAATGAAGTGCCACATTGCAACATTGTACTTTCATTGAAGATACTATCCATGTTTATCAATTATGACTTACGCAAACATTTTCCGTAAGTTGTTTAGTAAAACGGGCCCCTGGAGTCTGCCGTTGCTGTTGATTGCAAAACCCTAATGTAATGATTTATACTATCGTACGTCGTTAAGCGTCAGATGACGGAAAAATGGAAATAAGGTCATTGCCGTTCTTACCTGGGCGTTGATGTTAACGATAAGAGCAAGTGTAAGCACTACATAACCCCTGGAGAGAAATGGGACTTCGCTAGATATTGGAAAAACTCAACTTTACGACTCGCTTTAGGCCAATCGAGGTCAACGTCTCCCTTTGAAAAATCGGGCCACATTCGGAATACCTTCACTTCCGGGTATTAATTTCGAAAGATGTGGGCAAAGGCAAAGAAAACGATCGCTATCGATCGGATTTTGAAATTTATAAGCTCCATGTACCAAAATCAGAGATTTACAAATGAAAACATCAACAGAAAGATTTGTTGTTGGCTGTTGCCAAGCCTCGTTATAAAAGGAAATAAGATTAAATTGAATTTAACGAGACCCGAATAGCGCACCGCAGTTCAGTTAAAACATGACAATCCGTGTGAAAAAAGGCAAATAAGTATATGTTTTTGTCTGAATTAAATGCTTTGACAGATCAAAAATGTGTAAATCGGCTGGTTGATGGAAAGAAAGAATGAATGGAACACATATTTCTAGAATGTTATTACAAATTTGCATTAAGTTCGATTTACGGATTTTAAATAAGATAGAACAAACATCAGCATTTTTGTCAATAATGTGTAAAGGTTATGTTTCTCCAATAAGTGTATATTTTTTCTTAAAATTGAAATTTGTCGTATAAATAAAGTACCTTAAATAGAGAATTAGTTGTTATATGAGGTTCTCTGTCAGCCTACCTTTGATGATATATCGTATCCAAATATTACGGGCTATGAAAACAGTCCCAGTCCATTTTTTCCACCTGTTGAAACTACATTCAAATAACGCTTACTAAATAACGAGGGACACAGGGTTGTGGAGATCTTTCATATGTTTAAAGGACCTCAGATTGCCGATGGTTAATTACTCTATCTCTCGATTGGCTAAACAATAAAGGGTGTGACTAGAACATATGGTGCAAACGTGGCAGATTGGTGTTAATTTGCATCAACACTTTTAATCCCTGTGATAGCCAAAGTTTGTTAATTGACCCTTTGAATGTAATTAAGAAGGAAAACTGGCAACAATCCATTGAATTGAAAAGAGATAACAAATGTGTAAATTATCATTTTAATGATATATAATTAAAAAACAAACTCAAACAAAAACACAATCGTTCTTGTTAAACAACAATTAAAAGAGACATTTAATCAAAAGATTACTACGCAATTAATTAAAGTTTAAAGTAAGAGAAACAATATTTTCTAGAAAATCTTTGAACTATTTATCAATATGATTTAAGGCAAAAAGTCGTCAACAAAGTAAGTGAAATGTTCCAAATAAACCCGTATTGCCGAATCTGACTCTTAAGTCTGTTTAAAAGTTTACTTCAAAGACAAGGGGTGGTCCAAAGGTTTTTTTTCTTTTTTTTTCGTTGCTTATAAGAAGCCTCATTTTACATAATGTAATTCTGTATTACATCGCATGAACCATAAAGTCATAACTATTTGGGGTAAAACAGAACAAACTAAACATACATGTCGGCAGATCAAGACATACGGGTTCAACAAATATGAAACATAGTACATTTGCAAATGAATTTTCTACATAAGGACTTCCTATTTAGTCTACATCCCATAAAGGTTTCAATTCCCACGTTGTCTACAGATTAAATTGCCAAAAGATCTACAGTTTAAAGAAATATTTTCATTTCATTTTTAATTGATTAAAATATCTTTAAAAGATTTAGATTATTCTGAATCTGCATAATTTGTTAGAAGCATATTACGAGAAAAAGTGTAGACCAACATAAGAAAAATATTCTTTTCTGGATCTACACTTTATACATATTTTTTCTTTCCCACCAACCCTCCATAGAAAAAGTGATTATAGGTTGGATTGATTTTCTACTCAGTTAGTGTCAAAAACAACCAAATTTTTCCGTGTAGGTGAGATGGAACTTCTGTCTGAAATGGTGTGAATATTGGTAAAATAGACTTTAGACAAAATGGGAAAAAACCTTGTACATAACAAAACGACCTGACACTCAGTAACATAGGGAATTAACTCATAAAGGGTTGATGCGTATTTGGTCGAATATAGAGGGTAAAAAAAGATCGTATATGTTATTTCCTACGTTATGCAGTTGACCAATAAAAGAAGCAATAAAACCCTCGACGTGAAAGATATGTACATTTTGAAGCTTGCCGAAATACACAGGCGCGCATCACATCATGTTTCGTTGACACATAGTTGTGTGTTTTATGGCCTCGAGGCATGCCATTGGTTGCTATATAATGACTGAATCATATTTTGATTGGCGTTGCAAAGTCAGATTAGGGTAAATCGTTCTGCTTGAAGGGTCTTGGAAACAGTAATTCTAAGTAGAGTGAATGGTATGGACATGTTTTTAAATCAGACGAATCTAACGTTGACTCGGTAGGTGTAATTATTGTTGAAGTCCGATAATCAAACATGAATATAATCATTTCTATAATCTCCTATAAGTTAACATTAATTTGTCACTCTTATTGGACATAATTTGATGGAATGTCCCATAAATAAGTGGAACATTTATTAAGTAGGTTTGATCAGCTTGCATCATATCATCTGTTCATTGTGTTTGCATTTACATGGTACAACATCGTTTGAAAATGTTAGATTGCAAAATGGATTTTAAATTATGTTAGCATAAGTTAAGGCAATAATCAAACAGATCTTCATCATCGTATTCTATACTTTAATTAATGTTTTAGCAGAGGATCGACTCTTCTCACTAAAAATGAATCGCAACGTTGTAACCGCGTAGGTATACAGTGTTTTATCTCGGGAAACTGGGTAAATTGTCCGCTAGAGAGTAAACAGAGAGTAAGGATATACTTTGATATTTCCCCTCCTCAACAATCTTTCCAATGTAGTTTTTACAAACACGACTTTCGACGGCATTGTTAAAATACCCGCAGCAGTTTATCTATGTTTCTCAATGTCAGCTGTTATTATTTAATACCCGGAAGTCTTAAACCGGAAGCTACCGAAAATTTCGTATCTCCGATTAAGAGTATTCAAGAAAAGATAACAACAGTTTCTGAAAAGGCCTATACGTCTAAACCATTTCCATTTATGGGACAATCGCATTGATCTGATAAGAAAGGCACACCAGAAGATAAAAAGTTCAAAGATGCACGGTATGTATGCCCTTTAAAGGAAACTATTGTGACAACGAATACCGATGTGTTACAAAGATCAATTCATCCTTTCTCTTTGTTTAAACCCATAACCAAACAATAACGACATCTGACTAGAACTTTCAGACGATTCTGGAAAACATGGTGGGAAAGGGAGACATTGCTCTAAGCGAGCAATTTCTTCTATTCCCACAACGTTTTGTGCTCCAGCAGAAAATTGTTTTTCAATTACATCACGTTTTGAACTGTCGTCAGTAAAGTCTTTCAATTTGGGACAGTCGAAAGTTTGGCGTTTGGTAAATTCTTAAAACCATCTGCAGCAGATACATTTAAAGAAAATGCGTCCGGGGCCTTCAATTGGGCATGGCGCAATATAACATGAAAAAGGGAAAAGGTGATACAGTATGGCAAAAGGAGACATCTTTCGGGAAGAATTGAGGGTCGAAACTAGTAACAATATATATACGCATGGAATGAATACAAAACAATGGTATGTACTTTCTACGGTTTTATTTATCCAACTGGAATACATAGTTTTGGGAAGATTGTAATTGTAAAAACAAATATTATAATTTAGGTAGAAAAGTGAAGGGATGTATGCAGAAAAGGCAAGAGGGAAAGAAAGAAAGACAAAATGACAAGAAAAGACACACAGAAAACACACATGTGCGATCAAATAAATGGTCACTTTTAAACTGAATACTCGAACTCTTTAGTTTAACTATAAGATATATGCTTGAGGCAAAGTATTCTGCCACATGATGATTTGGATGATCACTATAATGTCGTCACCGAAATATTTAGCGGAATCGTCTTTCGAATTTAATGTTGGATAAATCACTCGATATAACTATGTTCATGGTGAGCCTTCTGTTTGTATGAAAGTCTATCGTTTAAAGTGGTGTAGTTGGTTCTTATTGCATCCCCAATCGTCCAACAATCATCGCCAGCATCATTACCAAGACAACCGAACCTAGAATGGAATAAAGGATTATAGTTCATATTGTGCTACAGACAAGAGATAACGATAAACGTTTTCTTTCGAAGGAATTATTAGACAAAGGAAAATGGTTCATTTCTTTTAAATATTTGATCTACTTATTTTTTATTGAAACCAACTCTATTTCAACCGTTAGAATATGAACGTTTTCCCCGAGAAGGAAGCTATCTCGATGCCCACAGACACACAAGTTAGACGAAAACAGGGTCCTTTGGCTTGGTATTCTTACTTTAAGATAATTACTCCAGTGTGAGAGACTACGTTTGTACAATAAGTCACGTTATAAGAGTAAAGAATTAATTGACCTTCAGACATGGACACATTTTGTACAGATCGTCCTAATGCCTTGTTTTATCGAAAGGTATATATCTATCCATATGTATATTTACAGATACTTTTGGACAGATACGTCTTTTAGTTCGACCTACAGTAACACGGAGTTTTACGTTAAGCACTTTGTCATGCATTTGTTTGCTGAAGCTTTCGTCTTGGACCACACATTACCCTATACAAGGAAACATTAGAGTACCTCTGGCTTGATATGACCCTCCCAAACCAATCTGGACTATTCTCAAGCTCTTGCCAACTGTTGCAGTTCTCAAATCGTCATTGCCTTTGGTATCAGTTCCACGGACTTGACGTTTCTCAAGTCTTTCATCGTCTTCGCAGTGCTAGAATGTGACAAGGAGAGTAGATAGATTTGAAGAAAAATGTAGATGGTTGACCGGGACTCGAACAAGATATTATGTGGGTGGCCTCGGATGCCATCAAACGTAGTTTGTGCAGTCAAATCACAGAAAATAATTTGATTTTCAGCCAATTCCAAAATGTGAGCATTAAAAAAACTACTCTGTTAAGGGACTGTTTTGATATCTTTGAAATATGAAACATCACATGAACCTTTGTATAAAGTGTTTTAATTGTTTATTCTTGTTGTTATTCTACATACAGGTATTTGTTTGACGAAATTTTAGTTTTATTCAATAAAGAATTATTGATCTTGATCTAAAATGACAGCAACAAAAGATAAAAATATAAAGTCACTAACACATGCTAATGATTTCGGGAAACTATCCGATAAAAGTGATCTTTTATTATAGTGTTTGATAAATACTTCTGCAGTAGCAGGTTATATAAAGGAAGGTGGTACGGATTGGATTAAAGATCGATTATAACATGCAAATTGAATTTCTCTTTATTATCATCAAGCAGTCAATAGTATACGGCCCTTTACATGACTGTCGATTCCTTAACCCTTTACCAAACGCAAAATTTTGGACTGTCCAAATTGAAAGAGTTCGCAGACGACATTTCAAAATGTGATGAAATTAAAAAGGTATCGTCTGATAGGGCAGGAAACGTTGTAAGAAAAGGAGGAATTCCTCGTTAAGACCAATTTTCCCCTTTTCCAACAATTTTTACCAGAGTCGTCTGCAACAAACTGGTTATTGTTTGGTAATATGTTTAGCGACTTTAGAATAAGAGCTTAGACATTTCATAAAATGTCTATTTAACAGAATCAATATTATAGTTAGCTTTGGATTAGGAGCAGTTTCATTAGACGATGTCCCTGCGTAAAGAGTCGGGGCAAATACGTATCTTCCTGTATCTGCCTCATCTCTTCGCACCACGAGGCAGACACAGGGAGACCTGGTCGGACTGCACTGTTCAGTACTGGCAGGAATGCAAACTCAGTGTCAGCCTAATGGACAGAACAAATTGGAGATTGGGTATTAAAGAATCTAGCCGCCTGCTGCACACCCCAGTGATTGGGACTCCCGCAGCAGATGACACATTCATTCAGTATTAAGTAAAGTAAGTAATATGACGTATACTTACAAAAGGACAGCCTCCCTCAACGCACACCTGAACATTACATGTTATCGTGAGACTCTCGGAAGTATAAAACATAAAGACGTTGAGTGCAGAAAAGTAATAAGTGTCAACTCCTGCTGGACTAACGACAAAGGAAGACATCAAGCTGGCATGGTTGGCGCACCTGAACAAAAAAATCAAAGTAACGGTATTGTTCAACCAACTTAATTTGAGACTAATTCACTTTAGTAAGACCTTTCGGGTGTTTCCGCATTCAAGGAACAACACGCACGTCTTTATAAAACGATGTTAACCGAACAAAAGGTCATAGCATACGGATTCTCCCGAGTAATCAAGTTAAATTGGCTGAAACTATACATTAAATACATTTTATGCAGACAGACACAACTATGAAGCGGTTGTCGCATAGGTTTACTTACAACAAGTTTACCTAATAAAATATGGTGTTTTGATGCGTTTAACAATCATAAGTAATGCGTCGAAAGTTGTTCTCAACTGAGAAATTAACATCTGAAGCACAACTCATCTATCGACTACATGTCTTGACCTATAACTTTGGGACAAGATGAATTTCTCTTCCCAAGTTTTTTTTCTTTTCTATCTTTTGTGTACATACCAAGTTATGCGTTGTGGGTAAATATAACCTTCTGCTCCATACATATTTATAAACATATTCTAGAACGATATATAGTTAGCGAAAATGCGTTTAACATTAATCGAATCTTACTTAAGCCTATTCATGCACGTTCGTTGAAATGAGTAATTACGAGGAATTGAATCTTGAAGAGCATTAGAGAACAAGATGTGACAGGGATTTACCCATTGGAGATTAGCGTGATGTAGTCGCCTCCAGAACCAGTTGCGTTACATTGTAATGGAACCAATTCGAACTCCGCTGGAAAGAAAACAACAACATTTAGTGAGCATACGTCGTCATAAATACAGACGCTTCTGCATGCGTATATCCTTATATAGATCCATTCGGACAACAAAATAGCTTCGGTTTCAACATTCAAAATGACCGATCAGGTCGGGTTCTTAGTGTATCAACATCATGGCCAATCTGAGCACATCGGGTTTATCCAATAGAAAACACCTCTGAAATAATAGGGATGACGCCATATTGTTTCCCGCGAGAATGACGTCACTTTCTTTCGTTTCTAAAAATAGATCTTGACTGTAAAATCCAAAAAGTCGTTAAATTTGATAAGGGAAACAAGTATACTTGTCACAACAACAAGTTCGCCATTTGGTAGAGTTACTGATCAAAAGTGATTAAAAAGGATGTCCAACACTTCCATACACATTGAACTACTTAACATGCACGCTTAGAAAAGGTGTTCATCGGCGGATGCCGCAATCGTATCTACTCGGCAATCCCCGTAACAAGTCGGTAGATATACCTCGTAGGCAGTACATGAATACACCAGAAATCCTGGGGTAATTCGCCTTATTTCCGGCGGATAACGCAAAATGCACACAGGCACTAAATATGTATTTGAATACACACAAATTGGTTATATATCACAACTGAATGGGTTTTTTACCCTTTTCATTAAAGATGATCATATCAACACATCTTTGTTTCATATTTTGTCAATCGGCTCTTTTCGGCAATCCCCGGCTTGTTACGGGGATTGCCGAGTAGATACGATTGGCCCTTCGTTGGTGACCTACTTTCAAAAATGGCTCCCCATTACCTCCGAGGTTATTTTAAGAAATGGCCGAGGTGTTCCGAATGCGGATGCCGATTTACCCGAAAAATTGTAACCCTACACTTATATCCGAGGTGTATTTCACAGATCACGGAAATACCCGAAGAGTTCCGATTGCATCATGGCCAAACTCCGCGCAGGATTATGTCTAAACCAAATAAAAAGGAGATCACTCCATAGGCGAATGTGTTACGGTAAGTCCCTTTAGAACTATGTGGTTGCGAAATCAAACGTGTTCAAACAGAGTCGTTCTAAAAGTTATAAACTCAAATCATGTGAACTTGACAAATCACCATCTGTGTAAACTGCCATTTGAATGCCCACAACTGCACCCATGTCATAGCATCCAATAAGAATACCTTTGTATTCCTTTAGAGTTATTGCTTTAAATAAGCTGTTTGATATCGAAATAGCTTACCAATCGGAAACAAAACCCGCCATCGGAGTTAAAATAGCGAGGTTTTATTAATCATTTGTCTTTAATGAAAGAATCTCTATTTATGTACATCTATATTTTAGCATTTCTTTTAACAGTGCTGGAACGGACTTCATGCTTAAGCGAACAGGTTGAATACACTATTGTCGGCTGGCCTGTGGTCTAAACATGTTTGCTACTCTGAGTATCTTTCCTCATTTAAATTAAACATATATTTAAGGTTTTGGATAGACGACACAAAAAATCATCTCTAGAAAATCCAGCATTCTAAGCGTTAAGTAAGATGTGTATACCTGGCGCTTGGATGTAGAAAACCACTTTATCGCCAACTTTAGCCGATGTTATTTCCTTCATGGTGCCGTTTCTAAATCCAGCAGTGATGTTGTATGTCGGTATTGCTGTTTCGTCAGTTTGGTTTATGCTGTAACATAAGTGGTAATGCATTATGCCTATATCAATCCCACAATGATACTTTTTTTCTTATCCGATTGAAATTGAAAGCAATTAAAACGCCTCTACTCAACCTTTCTCTTAACAAGAAACACTTTTTTTCTATGTACAACATGTATCCCTACTATACATACCAGAGCAGTCGAATTTGGAAATTGAAAATCAATTTCAATAAAACTGCATAATATTTTTATTGTTAAATGAAACATGCTGAATAATATTCACTGGACGCAAATTCAGATCGTTTTTAATTCTTTTGCGTGTGTATACAATGGCTCAAAATGAATTTGATAAAAAAAAAGCTGACATCCTTTTCGAGATATTCTAAAATCCTCAAATCAATTGTCGCTTTCTAAATTGAATGTGATTCCAAAAGCTACTTTTAATTGTATATCAAACACAAACATTGTATAATTTCAACACATTCCACTTTGACACTCAAATGTTCTTTTCTGAGAACAAGTACCTGTAGGGTATTCGTTACTTTATCTCAAAGATAGCAAAACGCTCCTTCATTTTCTCAAACTCTCATGGATTGGGTTTTTTAACTTTTTTAAAAAGAAATTGTCTTTTTCCAATGAGATGACGAAGTAGATTTCTGAAGTAACGTAAAACTAAATTATAAACACCTTCAAATCCCCTTTTTTAACCGTACAGATAAGCCATAGATCATTTATATTATATAGTAAAGCCCTTTAACCCACTAACAAACAAAACATGTCCTATTAGAAGATTGTGTTTCAATTTCATCACATTTTGAGTCTGCAAACTCTTTCAATATGGGACAGTCGAAAGTTTGGCGTTTGGTAAAGGCTTAAGAAACTTACCTTACGTCCACACCCCTTGATATTGTTTCATTGTAATTGGACAATTCTTGACAGACGAAGGTGTAGGAAAGAGCATCGTTGGCTAGAATACCCATGTCTAATGAATGATCGGAGAAGTACGCAGTCACTGTAGCAGTCTGGAGAAGAGAGTTATTTATTATAAGATATTTCTTTTTAATAATGACAGTAATAGTATGCTTAATTCAAAGAGGGTTAAAGTCGTTTAGATTTCAGAATAAGCACTGTAACTACCTCTCATGAGACCGTTAAGAATACCTAACCCTTGCAACTCTGGGTATTTTTTCTAGAAATATATTTGTGTCGGCTGCTTTCCAAAACCTTTAAAAAGTATCAGCTTAATTTTCTTATGAGGAATTATACTCAATGTAGCAAACAGGTTAGATCACAGGCCAGTCACCATCAACCTGATGGTCATTACAGTTTCCAGGATGATCTATGTATAGAAATTATTATACCATGCCTCAGCTTAGGTAATACATGACTAATGTACAGAGTTTTTTTATGATGAAATATGTACTATAAATCTACGCAACAATCTAGAACCTACCCAATTACTTACTGAAAAAGAGGTAATTATTTTATTGGATCATTTGGTCACAATGCTTCAAAACGGACGAGGTCTTACATTCTATTAAAGATGATCACTTTAGGTATGCCATTTGTGTAAACTCAGACACATTAAAAGTAATATCTAGAAGAAAACACGTTAAACTTTCTTACCGCTGAAGCACAGTCAAAAATGATGTTTTCATTGTTGGCCGATGCAAATCCACTGCAATTTTGTTTCAAGCCTCCCATGTCGTAGAAGGCAGTGAAATGAGTGTAAATGGTCGCATTGGGGTTGGCAAAAATGATCGTTCTATTGGGAAAGCATTCTGAAAATAAAGGATATTGTGTTTATTGTTGTGACGTGTGCTTTACAACAACTATGCAAAGTACATACGAATATAGATACAAATTGAGCACCCCATCAAGAGGTTATAGATAGATAATCTAAACTGGGTGTTGTGGACATTGAAAACACAGTTCAAACAGAGGTATATATAATGATATTCAGCTATTATATCAGTTTTATATTATCAAGCCATTTTACCTACTAAGCGTCTAGATTATATGCATATTGGCGAACAATGTAACAAAAGAAAACTTTACATAATAAGCTTAGTACATTGTTACATATCACCAAATATTTTCATCCTATCGTTTCACTTTTGCAGTTTCAACTAAATCATACGATTGGTCTTGCAAAACAAACTGTACATAAGTTGACAATTTCATTGGCAAAATATTAAAAAAAAAGTTAATTTGTGTCTAGAATTTAAAGTTATTCGTTAAGAAAGTTAAATGACTCACGGAAAGCTCCAGGGGACGCGTCAGAAGTAGATGTCTGTGTAGTTGCTTCAGATATATAAACCATGGTCGACATAGTGGGGTCAACGGAGGCAGTCGTATACGTCATCGTTTGATCCATTAATGGTGTCATGTACGTGGTCATAGTTTGATCCATGGAGGGAGTCATGTTCGTGATCATCGTTTGATCCATGGAGTCAGTCATGTTCGTGATCATCGTTTGATCCATGGAGTCAGTCATGTTCGTGATCATCGTTTGATCCATGGAGTCAGTCATGTTCGTGATCATCGTTTGATCCATGGAAGGAGTCAAGTACGTAGTCATCGTTTGATCCGTGGAGTCAGTCAAGGTCGTGGTCATCATTTGATCCATGGAGGGGGTCATGTTCGTAGTAATCGTTTGATCCATCGAGTTATTCGTGTACGTGGTTTGATCCATAGAAGGAGTCATGAACGTCGTCATCGTTTGATCCATAGAAGGAGTCATGTACGTCGTCATCATTTGATCCATGAAAGGAGTAATGAACGTCGTCATCGTTTGATCCATGGAAGGAGTCATGTACGTCGTCATCATTTGATCAATGGAAGGAGTCATGTACGTCGTCATCATTTGATCCATGGAGGGAGTCGGGTACGTAGTCATCATTTGATCAATGGAAGGAGTCATGTACGTCGTCATCATTTGATCAATGGAGGGAGTCGGGTACGTAGACATCATTTGATCCATGGAAGGAGTCATGTACGTCGTCATCATTTGATCCATGGAAGGAGTCATGTACGTCGTCATCATTTGATCCATGGAGGGAGTCGGGTACGTAGTCATCATTTGATCATGGAAGGAGTCATGTACGTCGTCATCATTTGATCAATGGAGGGAGTCGGGTACGTAGTCATCATGGAAGGAGTCATGGTCGTCATCATTTGTCCATGGAAGGAGTCATGTCGTCGTCATCATTTGATCAGCTGTCGATGGCATAATCGAGACTGGTGTTGCAGGCATGGCCATCATAGTGGTAGATACCTGTTGACCAATGATTGTTGGAATTATACCAACAATAATCAAAACCAATATAAGATGGATATTCGTCATCTGAAAATACATGAACAAGAAGTATTTAATCAAGTTTCATTTTTCTTACTCACTCACCGAGTAATACCCGTTCCTAATATGTGATTTACAACTTTTTTAAAACGCAAACAGCAAGATGACTATGAAACCTACGTGACAAAAGGAGATGTTTGTGAAAAGCAGCTGCGTTGTTACATTAGTTAAGAGTAACTCTTCAATGTTCTTGGCTCAACATTAAGATATAGCTTAAGATATATTATTACAAACGTTTCGACAAATTAGTCAAATCGATATAACATTTAAAATCATTACACAAAATCTGCCTCGGCATTGTACACTCAAAATTTCGTATCGATTTTACAAATTTTGAATCAAAGTTGTTACTTTAAAAGATTTACATAACAAGAGAAACAAAATCCAAATTTACTTTACCTTGTTGCTGCGAGGCTGCATATGCTCGATTCTAATCTTGGCGAAAACTTTCGGCGTTTTGAAGTCGGTTCATCTGACATTCAGCTTTTATAGCCATAGCAAGTTGTCCTGAACTCACCTTTGCACGTGCTATTCAAGCAAGTATCACCTAATCCCTGTTAGTGAACCGTTTATAGCTACAGATTAGATGTATGGTTAATAGGACATCACCATGTATAGATCCCGTGAGCGATATTCACGGAGATTCAGTTGGCTGATCATCGTTCAATCAATATGGTGTATACGATTGCTCGCTCGCTGGTTCCCCAAATCACAGTCTCATAATGATGTGAGACAGGATACCAGACACAAAATCCCCGTATGGCACCCAATCCTTGATCATGGTTTCGGTCGGAATATAGAAGGTAGAGGGGGACTCCTGTTCAGCATGAATATAAAGTTCCCAGTCATGTTCAGACCATGTGGCCCTTGAAGGTGGATCTGATTTAACTTTTAGAATACTGGGCATTTTTTGAAAACATATTTTTGTGTCGTCTGTTTTCCAAAACCTTAAATATCTGCTTAATTTTGACGAGGAAAGATACCCAGCGTAGCAGACAGGGTAGATCACAGGCCAGCCGCCAAGTGAATTGGCTACCGGCCCGGATCCAACCTGTTCGCATAAGCATAAACACCCTATATCAACGACACAGGAAATAGCTACCAGGCGAAGCCACGAATACCCTTTCATTTCTTTCTAAATTCGTGGAATGTTGACTGCTGTAAAAAACTTTAAATGAACCAACGAATATTTAGGCACATTATTAAGTTCAAAATGTGGACATAAGTCGCAAAATCGTTGAATTTGACATGTAAAATGAGTGCCTGGTACCGATGGAAAATCAACTTTGCTTGACATTTGGATCCTGTTTATGGACAAATACACATATACAGACACGGGTGAGCTGCCAATTTAAGGCTCATTAACGCCCAATTCCATGTACCAAAAATTATCACTCTGTGTAGACTGTTAGAGGATTCATTGCAATTTTAGCATTTGTGGTGGTGTACGGCGAATAGCTGTAGTGGTGTACGGCTAATAGCGTTTTTGGAGAAATAACCTGTACGGCGAATAGCTCGTTTGTACTTCTGAGAAAAACAGGTTTTTAAATGCACCTTTCAATGACTTCCATCAAACGTTAGAGAACTGTGACAAGCCTGTGTTACTTACTTAATCATATCTTACAAATTTAAGGCAATTGCTTTTTGATACAAGTTAAACGGCACGGATCATGTGAGGTAATCCAATCTGACAGCGAGTGTTTGGTGCGCTGTTGTCTGTTTCACCAGATATTTTCGAATTATTTCCGGAATACATGCTTTCCTTTTTTTTTAGAAAGGAATGTGTTGACCTGTTCTGTAAGGTTATATCTCATCATTGTATTTCAATTACACATTTGCATCTATTAATCATAGACCTACCCCTTTCAGGGATTGGCAAGTACTTTCTGTTAGAGAAATTCATCATATTGGTGGCTTGTCCCATGTCTGGATATCTAAGTGTTGCATAGCCGTTTATGAATGATTGAGCCGAGGGTCATTAGCTCAAACGTGTTTGACTTGGAATACAGAGCCATGAGTTCAATACACGACTTGGGTACATTTCCGACAATCTATCAAGTCATTGAGACATGACATATTCATCTTTAACCGATGATCGTTCATGTTCATATAGGAAAACAGTCAATGACTCGGAAAGAATACTGAGCAGCACTGGTAGGAAAACACAAAGCTTCAAAGCGAAACCCAATTCAGTGAATGATAGAAACGGTTTGGACCGTAATTAAATGTGAATACCATGGTGATTATATACAAAAAGACAAACACTTTTTTGGACGACCATGCTGTTTTGATCCTTTATACAAGCTTTAATATCCCCATGTCTTACGGGTTAGCAGATTTCCAAAAAGGGATGCCTATCAAAATGAAAGTACATGCATTAAGTTATTCGTGTTTCGAATGTACAGCATACAGCCATTTCGACCCAGAACACAGGATTTAAAGAATAAATAAAGTTATAAGAATGGTCAAACTCCTCCTAGCTTGATTCGTGGAAAGATTACTGTTATAAGTGATATGACACTACATAAACTACACGTATACTGATGTGTTTTAATCAAGAATTACTAGCATCACAAACAAATCAACAAAAAAGTATAATTCCTTGGTCTCTAGTTTGATATATCATTACTTCTTGAGTATTCATATAAACAAAATTAGTAAAAACGAAAAACAAAAAGGAACAAATGATACAAATGGAAATTAGGTATATGGCAATGTGTGTTTGTACAAAAGAATTAATCCTACATGTGCCCCAGTACCAAGGTTTCAGGGGACATACAACACTGTAACTATTTTTGAAATAGTTAGTCGCCATTGTTCCAGGAATTCGTCTGATGACTCATACTCCGATAATATATATATCAAAGAAAATGTACCGTTATTCTACAGTTTAACACTACCTTCAACAATATCTTTTGTTTCAAACATATTGCGCAATGCATATCCTTTAAGATTACGTAAATATTACCAGGAATTTTACAGTACGCTTGACTAATCAAAAATGCACGCAAAACTTATAGGAAGCTTTTCGGCGTACAAAACGGATAAATGTTCTTTATATCAAAGCCATACATGTCGGGATTGGTCAGTGGCCTTACATAATGACTCTACTCTTACATGTATGCAGTTTTCATTTATCATTTATGGTAGTAATACATGTTTGAGGGTACAATCATTTTTTATTGAGATATCATCTCGCATGCAAAGACTTAGCCAAAGGCTGACCCATACGGCCTGATGAGTAGTTTAACTCTCATTATAACAAACACATTTGTGTTTATATTGCTGGTAATGATCATCTTTAAAATGCAGCGAAAGTCCTATAGCCTGCCTGATATTCCTTTCAACACTTGTCAAATACAAATGTCCTATGATGAACAGAAGGCGTGGTGACATTTTTAGCCGGTGTACTCGTTGATGGGCTAGATAATTATTACATCTTTTACAGTGTTGTTGAAATATTGTCTGTCCTTTGTCGAATACCCACACTCGCACCCATGTTGGCTGTGAATGCAAATCTCCAGCTCCGAAAAACCGAGCGATTTCTCTATGGTGAACTGAAAAGGAGAAGATATCAAAAGGTGAATTTGATGGAGAGGACTCTATTTCAGTGCATACATCGTGACCAATGGAGACTCTAAATTTATTTCAGACGAATTTGTGATGTGGCACAGAACTCACAATTGAAGAAAAGTGTTATTTCGAATCAGCATGTATCGTCCGTACATGCTCATCCAGGAGGGCACTTTACACGTCAATATCGGGGAGGAAAAGAGGACTAGAAATCGGAATATGCCGTAGATAAAAAGTTTCACCCAGAATGAAAGTGTATTGTCCCTACATGCTGACACATTTCACTTCCATATCATCAACGTGGAGAATAAACATTCCTGAAGCACTAAACATGTGTCTTTAATGGTCGGTCTGTATGACTTTTAACTGAAAATTTGGGACAACGATTTATGCAAGTATAAAGGAAACATATTTTCAACAGTTCTCGGTGACTTGAAAGCAGAGAAATAGTTCTGTGTCATAGACACTAATGTTAGTGACAATGTTAAACGCCGGACACCCTTCAACCTATTCGCCGTACACTACTTCTTAGACACAGACCTATTCGTCGTACACCCACCACTTTTTTCTAATGGAGTTTACGGGCGTTTTCGCTCATAATATATACATATTCTGTGTATATGTTCAGTATGTCACAAGGGGGCAAATTAAAGTGCAAAATTGTCCGTCAGGGGATTAAAAAAGATATATCGAGTTCGTTTTGTCAATTTCCATTGTTGATATGGCGGTACTAGGTCAGGATTTGTTAGCCACAAAAGGTATCTAGAAATGATTTTAAGGGGATCAGATACGATATCGAAGTCGGTATGCCTTCTGTCCAAGTTGTAAAACATATAACAATGCCACAAAGTGCATGCTTTCCACACAAAACGCAAATTACTAACCTGTCATCAACTCAGCGGCTGATTTTTCTCGCTTCGCTTGGTAGCTATTTCCGGTGTCGTTGATATAGGGTAAACAATGAAGATGCAGAAGGAGATTGGCCGTATCTAGAAATGCTCATCTGATAGAAATTTCGAAAAGATCATGATTAAACCTCAGTCAACATCAACTAAGTCATCTTAATACATTACCTTTTCACCACCTGTAGTCGATCTTTTTTCGCTTGAAGCAGACGACTTTAGAAAAGCTTTGTTAACATGTTAAAAACCTTTTATGTTGTGATATATGTATGTGAATGGATTAAAAAAACATAGTGACAAAATGGGAAATTGCCATTGCGAAGAAATGCTTAGCCTTCATTGAAAACCAGTGCAGACTTCACCCTTTAACTTATTGAATCGCTGCCGTTGGTCTGTTTGTAACAAAGACGCATCTGTATGTTTTAAATGTTGTTTCTTACTACTAGGTATTCCTCTACCACCATCGTTGTGTATGAAGTAATGTCAAGGGCCGCTGAGTATACACTCAATACAGTATCTAACGATTTTAGGCCTTCAGAAATTGTGGGAAAAGGAGAAATTGCTCTTAACGAGCAATTTCTCCTTTTCCCACAATTTCTGCCTTTCGAGTTTCTTGTCCACAGGTTTGAGAAAAGTTGGTTATCAAAAGTGTAGTTCTTCAAACTGTATGGGAATTGTACTGTTGTGTAAAACACTCTGAAAAGCAGACATATTTAGGTGGTCGTGCATACGTAGATAGAACCTGTATTCAATATGTAAGTATTCATTCAGATCCAAAATCTTTGTAAAATCCAGTGCATACCATATGTGCATGCTTAGATATAGCGACATGTTTGAAACTAACTTAGCATCCTGTAGCTATTTTTCTTCTAATATCATACCGCAGTATAAAAAAGTATTGTTGCAACGACAATTCATTTCGTCTTGCACAACATCTCATGTGTGAAGAAGCACGTTTTAATCCAATGCCCATAGCGTCCAACTTTTGATTTTAGATACAAAGATAAGTATGAAAAGGATAGACTGAGACGCCCTCTTTGTAGATGGCGCAGTATCGATAAGTATTTATATAAATAACAGCCCCAAGAAACACTAATCGTCATAGATGTCAAATCGACACGTCAGTGGCTTTTTTTAATTCGGAACTCTTGATTCATTCCCCCGAAAGGCAATTGTCATATCAAAATAGAAGGTGCTTGTTCACATATGTGAGGGAATTTTTACAATTACTTAAAAACAACAGCTATCCTTATATAAGATATGGACTGGAAAAAAACCATTGGAAGCAAATTAGATCGTTTTAAATTCTCTAAAATTTGTACACGGTGTAAAGAGTGTGACAGATATAGTTTCTTCAAATTGTATATTAAACAACAATAAACATAAACTTTATCGTTTCATCAATATTTTAGTTTGACTTTCAAGTTTCCTCGTCTGTGAACAAGCACTTTTAAGAGTAACGGCAGACCGTTACTACTCATTTATTTAGGTTGATCCTGACGTACCTTGTTTTATTGTCCATAATACCTGCTTGAGATATCCGAGTACCTTCTCATTTTAAGTTGCTTTTTCGCAAAAGGTTAAAGTAAAATGCCGTTGAAACAATTAAGTTTTTGTAATGTTGTTTGATATACAATAAAAGCGTACTATGGAAAGCATAATTAGTTCAGGAAACGTCAATTTATTTAAGTATGTACAGTTTATATGCAGTTTGTCTCAAAAGCGATGTCACGATGATACATAACAATTCACTTTAGAGAAATAAAAATAAAAGATCTAAGTTTGCTTCCATTGCTTATTCTTCAGTCCGTATTCTAGCAGTGCACTTTTAGAGGAATTAATTTTCGACTCCCAAATATCCTCACAACCGTAAATAAGCCCCTTTATAATGTGCTAGATATGATTTAGGATTGTTGAAAACGTTTTTAACACTCTCATACACAACTTTGTAGAATGAAAACTATCATTGATGTCTCTACTCAATACTTAATCTTAGTAAAATATCTAGTTTAGCAAGGCATCGATGGCTATTTATACACTTTGTCATCATGATTTCTGATAAACGTAACTTAAAACTTTTTTTCTCGTTTCAGAGCCATGCTTTTTGTTAAGCTGAATTGTATGTATGAAATGACACTATTTTCATTGTTATGTAGTTAATTGTATTTTAAGAACAATGAGCTAATATGCTTAAGTTCTAATAAGATATGTTCTGTTCTGTTCTCTTCTATAATGTGAAAATGTATCCATGTTAAAACGCCAGTTTTCAGATAATGCGGTTCATTAACCCTTTACCAAACACCATATTTTCAACTGTCCCAAAATGAAAGAGTTTGCAGACGACATTTCAAAATGCGATGATATTGAAAAATAATCTTCGATAGGCAGAAGCCATTGTGGGGAAAGGAGAAATTAATCGTTACGAGCAATTTCTCCTTTTCCCACAATGTTTTCTATAGTCGTCCGCAACAAACTGGTCAAATGTCGTTATTGTTAAGTGATGGATTAAAGGGTATGTTTCGATGACCGTAATTAGGTCAGTGGGCTCGAAATACACACGCTTTCACACATCCTCTGTAGCAATCCCCAGGGGACCCCGTGATAGACTGGACCTCTGGGACGAGTTGTTAATTACACACTAAACAAAGGATATTTCTGTGTATTGGGTGGTAATACTCGGATGGCATAACTCAGAGTGTTGCTATATAGTTCAAACGTCATTTTAGGTGTGTTATAGTCTTTAGCACTGGATATTTATGAATGATAAGACACGCGTTTTGTATGTGTGTGTTTTTCTAATTGCATATAAACCATTTTGACGAATATCTATGTTAAGGTGGTTTCAAATGAGATAATCATAATGAGGTGTTTTAGAAGTCCGTGGCGACTAGTTTGGATCTTTCGAATGACGTGATGACTTCGAGCTATTCTGTAAAATCATCCTTTCGGATTTCCCATCAAGGAGCTCTGTGATACAAGATTGTGACACCAACCATAGAGACCCATGTCGTTTGACGGGCGTATATTGTTAATATCTGTGGCACCAAGGTAGAAAGGAGTTTGTGTTCATTCGTGACAATCATTTTTGTTCATTCACACACTGTGTGAATGCTGAATTTCAATCATTGACCTCATTAAGTCTGATAAAGTTAAATGGTTTTGTGGTGAAGACTGGACATTTGCTTCGGTCACTTTACACGTGCGTTGGGTTCAGAGTGTTATTGCCATACCACCTGACATCCAATACATCATTCTTTTCGTCTTCTGTATCTCGCATAGGTCTTGATGACTTGTAGCACATATAGCCCTTCCAACAACGGTATTCTAAGTTTGACCGCACAGCTATGCTCTGTCCTCGAGAAGCAATACGTACCACGTGGCTCGTGCCCTAACATATTTTTCTTTAGAAAGCAGACTGGCAAACATATTACGACCAATTAAATGGTTCGTCTTTCGAAAAAGAAATCTTAGTTCTTTTTTTAATCATATAGAATAAATGATTTATTTGAGATAGATTTTCTGTTAGAACTGTGTAAATAGAAGTTGGGACGGAGATAATGTAATAGGTGGATAGATACAAACTGGCGGGTGAGGAACGATAAAACTACTCCCTTTAGCAAAGCTCAAGTATTTACATTTATTTTTTCATTATGTCAATTTAGCACCATAAGGTTGTATAGGGGAAGTGTGCTTGTTTTGTGCAATTCTCCTTTGCCACCCTAATAGCAATGTTAATCTGTTATACTGAACTTGACGGGGTTAAAAAGAAGAGCGGACCAACAGCAATTGGTGGTCCTTTGGTCCCCACCGCTTGGCGGTAGTTGGCGGTAGCCTACCCACCCGCCGGATGACCCTAGAGATCTTATAAAGATGACAACTAGAACAACAACGACATTGGGAGGGATACATTTGAGTGGCTACACGTCATTTTTTTAAAGATTGTTTTACTTGTAAACGAAAGTCTCCTATGTACTCACAATCTGAACATATCGGGTTTATCCAATGAACAATTTCACAGCTCACGGGAATACCGAGTAGTTCCGATTGATGTACTCACTATTAATGTTTCTGATCAATACATTTAGTTACGAGAGATATCTCCTTTTTGTCACAGTCTTCCATTTTTTATGTTTTTTTTTTTTTATTATTGTTGGGGGTTTTTTTCAAGAAAGATTTGAAGGGAAAGTGTTCTATGGTTGAATGGTGGAACGAGTGGGCATTGTGAAATTCGCCCTTGTTGTTTTATATTGCACCACTGTGTTAATTCTCAGTTATGTAGCCAAAGTTCATGTAACTAAGGGTCGTCTGATGTTTGTATTTCTGTTTCGACTAGTCCCAAAATGCCATTCATGGCGTATTTCATCAACCACCATTGCCTTTGTGCCTTGAATAAGTTGAAACATCTCTTCCTGTATGTACAAATCTGTCATGATTTACATGCGGATATAAATAGATTCATGTAGATACACGCTCACAGAATTTGGCCATTACGAAAGGCTTTTGCCTTACACATAACCCTGCGATTCACCCTTTTCTAACGGAACCGATTAATTGAATTATGAAGTGGAAAAAAATCCGAATGCGAATCAATTTTTTTTCTTTTTGTCTGTTGAACGCTGACCCTTGTACAAAAAGGAGTTATTGAACTAATTGTTGTTACTGTCAGATGCAATCTATTTCGTCAATATTCTTTAATTTGTCTTATTAGAAACCCAAACTAGCTTATCGGGGCATTTAGACTTCCTTTGACGCAATGTTTTCTATAGTCCTAAGTGGTTGATGGTGCATAACACGATGCTGTACTAGAGACTTTATTAATAATAGAAATGAAAGTTTGTTTATCTTATTTAACCAATTAGATCCATACAATTGTGCACGACAGTGGCGCAGTGGTAGAGCGTCGGACTACTGTGCCGAGGGTTCGAATCCCCGCGATGCGGGATGAAAACTGCCGGGACTAACCAACAAACCGGCGCGATTTCTGATGTATTGTCCAGGAAGCAGTCATCAAGAGTGACACGATGGGCTTATATAGCCTCCTTCACAATCGATGTAAAATAAACTAAACAAACAAACAAACAAAATATTGGCATAATAGGCTTTAACTCAATGGTTAGGTTTAAAACAAGTGCGAAAACATGGTATTTTGCTCACTTTGAGCAATTTATCCTCTTCTCACTTTTTTGACCCATTACCAAACAATAACGACAGTTAACCACTTTGTTGCAGATTACTCAGGAAAACATTGTGGGTAAAGAAGGAATCGCTCTTTACACTGTTTTCTGCCCTATCAGAAGATTATTTTCCAGTTTCATCACTTCTGCAAATGTCGTCTGCAAACCCTTTCAATTTGGTACAGTCGAGAATTAGGTGTTGGGTAAAGATTTTAAAGAAATATTTGTTTTTACTATTTTAGAGTCTGCTAGTGTGAATGATTTAGACCGGCCGAAAACATGAATTGGTGGATGATTTCCAACGACTTTCTAACTCGGATGATCCAAGCTGCAACTGTGTGAATGAAATACCTTCGTCAGGCGCATTCGAACTAAGGACTTTCGAACAATAAGGGTTCCCGGTTCATGGAGTCAAGGTAGGTGGGCGTTTTATCTCAGACTGGACTGTATGACAAAGTGGGTCGAGGCAAATCTGGTCAAGGTAACATTTAAATAGTTGTTACAAAAAGGTCAATGATATACTGAGATGCCCTGCTAAATAACTTGATATTTTTAATAACATCAGAATTAATTTATCTGACGGCCACATTGTAAGTTAGTTATGAGTCGATAGTGTTCACAAACAAAAGAGAATAACTCAATGTTTATCAATATGTAGTCAATTAATATATATTTATGACTTATTTAACATATTTGTATGACTCATTTGTATTTTAAAGCACGCAGTTTCAATGAATAAATAAATCTTTTCACTTGCATTCACTGGAAAAGTTTATTTTCAACAAATTTTGGTTTTGTTGAATGACCTCACTTTGCAATGTATTTTTAATTCCTACATTGATTTGTAATGCTCTCACGAAACGAAACGCAGTGTTCTGATTGGTCAATCGAAAGGCATTATATTCTTGAATTGTTTTGAAACCCTTTTAGGTTTTTATTACTTAGTGACAACAATCGATGTTCGTTGAACATTTTACATACTTATACAAAGTGAAAGTATGACTAACGACAGTAATAATCGATTAACAGTTTCAAACATGTAGGTATATGCATATAAAACTAAATATTTCAACAATAATTACATTATCTCCCTTAGCAATTATATCTGACATTAAATGTGATGAATATATCCATCCAGTTTTCTAGTGTAATCACTCTTGTTGGATAACCTAGAAATGAATATAACACTTATTTACAGTAAATATAATATCCTCTTTCAGTGTCTTTCTTCCACAATGTTTATTGTATTCAATTTCAGGAGGAAAAATTACGAAAACTTAAGGGGAGGAGTGATTGAGACAGTATCGTTTACGATTTACGTGTAAAGGGACATAACTACTACATCTTAAATTGTATTTCGGTAAGAGTTATTTCTCTTGGAATAGTTGCTGCGTCAAACCAAACTCGGATGATCCAAGCTGTAAGGTACCAGTTTTGCCTTGCATATGCAGATATTTCATTCTTAAAGTAACATCTAGGATTGGCCAAGTAGGGATGATCCAAGCTGTAATTGTGTTGTCTACGTCTGGATCATTTGTATTACCTCAAGAACTAAATCCGTCTAACAATTCTTGCATCTTCGTAGTAAGGATAAGCCTACTCTCAGGGGATAATGGCTATGTTGTACAAAGCCATTACCCCCTCCCCCTCCCCCTAAGAGTACATTTTCTACGAATTCCTGTGGTTGAAATACGCCCCATAACGCGTAAGTTTGGAAAGAAGAAACACAAGTAGGAAAGTTTTTCACCTTGATCCACGCTGATTAATGTTATTTCAATAATTTCTTGAGTACTGATGTTGTGTGTTGTAGTTTTACCAGACCTTGGAGCAGTCTTCCATTGCCATCTATATGTTGTTTCATGAAGACATCTTAATATCATTTGATGATGCATGCTGGTGTATGTCGTCTTTGAAGAGGACGACTAATCTATTGTCACTTAATTAGGTGTCTCTGTTTTAAAATCGTATATTCTCATTGATTATTATGTAAATAACCCGCGTTAACTAACAGGAAATATTTTGATATTAATCGGTTTCGGGCATGCCCCTTAATTTAACTCCATTTAAATAGTTATTGATATTTCAAAGATAATTATATGGCGAGCAATCAGGTAACGGAATGCTGCCCTCTGATTGGTCAATAGGAACAGGTATTTTCATTTAAATGCATTTGAAGTCTAGATAAGTTTTAATAACATTTAAACATTAATCAATGTTGAAGTTGAATAAGACATACTTATTTAAGAGCACGTTGTTTTTTCAATGACCGTTATATACTATTATGTTTGTATTTGTCAAAGGTAATATATATTATGCTGTTTATTTCAACATTTTTTACATTATCTCCCTTAGCAATTATGCAAAATTTTCAAGGCATTGCATAATTTTACAATATTTGTGATTTTACTAATAAAGGTAATTTCATCACAATATATGTACACGCTTCGGCTGTACATATACTAAAATTGGAACGATACAGAGAAGATTAGCATGGCCCCTGCGCAAGGATGACACGCAAATTCGTGAAGCGTTCCATATTTTTTAGATTTTACTGTCGAATTGTATTTACATGGCATAATTCAATCAGATTGTCATGCCTTTGCCTATAGTCCCTTTTTTTCTAAAATTAAACAAATCTTGCCTCTGGTCCGTTGATTAACAAATAACATATTTTCTGTCAAAATTTGTGCAACTTTTTGTTCTTTGGGGTTGGGATAGAATTATCAAATGTCTGACATTAAATGTGATGAATATATCCATCCAGTTTTCTAGTGTTATCACTCTTGTTTGATAACCTAGAAATGAATATAACACTTATTTACAGTAAATATAAAATCCTCTTTCAGTGTCTTTCTTCCACAATGTTTATTGTATTCAATTTCAGGAGGAAAAATTACCAAAACTTAAGGGGAGGAGTGATTGAGACAGTATCGTTTACGATTTATGTGTAAAGGGACATAACTACTACATCTTAAATTGTATTTCGGTAAGAGTTATTTCTCTTGGACTAGTTGCTGCGTCAAACCAAACTCGGATGATCCAAGCTGTAAGGTAACAGTTTTGCCTTGCATATGCAGATATTTCATTCTTAAAGTAACATCTAGGATTGGCCAAGTAGGGATGATCCAAGCTGTAATTGTGTTGTCTACGTCTGGATCATTTGTATTACCTCAAGAACTAAATCCGTCTAACAATTCTTGCATCTTCGTAGTAAGGATAAGCCTACTCTCAGGGGATAATGGCTATGTTGTACAAAGCCATTACCCCCTCCCCCTTCCCCCTAAGAGTACCTTTTCTACGAATTCCTGTGGTTGAAATACGCCCCATAACGCGTAAGTTTGGAAAGAAGAAACACAAGTAGGAAAGTTTTTCACCTTGAGCCACGCTGATTAATGTTATTTCAATAATTTCTTGAGTACTGATGTTGTGTGTTGTAGTTTTACCAGACCTTGGAGCAGTCTTCCATTGCCATCTATATGTTGTTTCATGAAGACATCTTAATATCATTTGATGATGCATGCTGGTGTATGTCGTCTTTGAAGAGGACGACTAATCTATTGTCACTTAATTAGGTGTCTCTGTTTTAAAATCGTATATTCTCATTGATTTTTATGTAAATAACCCGCGTTAACTAACAGGAAATATTTTGATATTAATCGGTTTCGGGTATGCCCCTTAATTTAACTCCATTTAAATAGTTATTGATATTTCAAAGATAATTATATGGCGAGCAATCAGGTAACGGAATGCTGCCCTCTGATTGGTCAATAGGAACAGGTATTTTCATTTAAATGCATTTGAAGTCTAGATAAGTTTTAATAACATTTAAACATTAATCAATGTTGAAGC
Organism: Cerastoderma edule; assembly: GCA_947846245.1. Lineage (NCBI taxonomy): Eukaryota > Metazoa > Mollusca > Bivalvia > Cardiida > Cardiidae > Cerastoderma > Cerastoderma edule. The sequence continues at coordinate 35,656,185 of OX401406.1, read as the reverse complement.
TGAAGAAGACATACTTATTTAAGAGCACGTTGTTTTTTCAATGACCGTTATATACTATTATGTTTGTATGTCAAAGGTAATATATATTATGCTGTTTATTTCAACATTTTTTACATTATCTCCCTTAACAATTATGCAAAATTTTCAAGGCATTGCATAATTTTACAATATTTGTGATTTTACTAATAAAGGTAATTTCATCACAATATATGTACACGCTTCGGCTGTACATATACTAAAATTGGAACGATACAGAGAAGATTAGCATGGCCCCTGCGCAAGGATGACACGCAAATTCGTGAAGCGTTCCATATTTTTTATGATGCCTTTGTTAAATTTTACCAAAATTGCGCTCTCCACACATAATACATGTCTTCACATCGATTTCCTCATGTATGTTCAAATATTAACAAATTGCGCTGCTAAGCATTTGATTACAATAAAACAAATACTCTGGCAAAATTCTTTTGATCGATAAGTAAATCTAAATGAAGTTTTATGAAATTCGAAAAAAACAAAACGAGTTTATGCATACATGATGTTAAAATGCTACCATTAAATCCACTCCTGTTTTCTAGTGTATCTACTCTCGATTTTTTAACCTAGTAATGAATATTAATGCTAATCAGTAACAAAGAATATATATATCCTCTTTCAAGAACTTCATTCCACGATGTTTATAGTTGTCTATTTCTATAAATTCCAAAATTAAGAGAGAATTTAAGACAAAATAGATTACCTTTTACATGCCAAGGGACATAACTAATACACCCTTGAATTGAATTTTGGTAAGATTTGTCTCCCTTTGACTATTTGCTTGCCCTCCCCTAGTCCGAATGATCCAGACGTAGATATTTCACTGTCACGCAGTTTCAGCTTGGATCATCCGAGTTAGCCCTCCCCAAAACTAAAAACTTCCTCTAATTTCCTACATACAAACGGTTTTTGGAACCTTTCAAAGAAAGTGTTTGAAAGAGGTTTACAACAATTTTTTCATGTGTTTTTCTTATTGAAATTCCTGATGCAAGACAGTTATTTGAACGTTCTATTGCAAAAAGTGATTCAACGAAATAGTAATTTTGACGATAGTTTTCTTTTAATTCGTCTAAAACAAGACTAGATGGTCTGACTTGAGTTGAAACAAATATTTGATGTGGAACAAACACATTTCGCAGTATTTTACTAAATGCGTTGTTTACAGTACTTTGATTAATATCTGGTGCCCTGCTTTACCTACGCTTTGCTACATTTGTCTTCACAAGCCAAGGACCATCCATCAGAAATAACCGCTTCCGTTCAAACACGAGATTTGGTACTGATTTGGTGGTGAAAGCACGAGGCCTCTACAGTTGTAAAGAAATAAGGTAGTTGAGACGATATAAGCCCCCATGATGTTAGTTTCTGGTTGTATTGTTTGATTTTGATGCCAAAGAAACAAACTCTCTGCATAAAGTGTCGTGTTGTGTTGTCAGGTGAGAAAATATGTAGACTACTAGATCGATGTTGATTCCTGGTTTTATCCACAGGGGTTCGAAGTTAAGCTACTCAGTACTCCTACGCCATACGGCTATGTTTTTGATTTATACATAGCCGTAAGAGTACCTGAACTTCGAACCCCTGTGGTCTTATCGTCAAAACTTAAATCAACTTAATTTGACGCGATTGGGAAATATTGAGATTTTTTTTGGTACTGGGCAATATTGTAACGTTCGTTGAACGTTTATGCAAATTAGGGACCTAATGCATTGTTTGAGGGAACATGCTGGTATTTATATAGACAACACAACCGCTCAGTGAACAAGAGTGTTTTTTCACTGATCAGATGTGTTTGTCTCTTTGAGAGGTTCATTTGTTTGTTTGTTTGTTTGTTTTCCAATTTGTTTTACATCGATTGTGAAGGAGGCTTTATAGCCCATCGAGTCACTCTCGATGACTGCTTCCTGGAGAATACACCAGTAATCGCGCCGGTTAGAGGGCTAGCCCCGGCAATTCTCACCTCGCCTTACGGGGATTCGAACCCGGGACCCTCGGTACAGTAGCCCGACGCTCTACCACTGTACCACTGTCGCCCTAAATTTGCTCAGTTCGTTACAATATCTCCTGACATATCAAACTTCAGAACCATTCATTTGATTGCGGCCATTTGTGACGAAATTTTTGCCACAATGTTTGAATACTGAATTTTCCATAACGGTTAAATATATATCCAATGATCATGATACTCACAGTTATAAATCAATCCCTTTTTGATTGATCTTAACACTTAACATATTGGTATTCTGCATATTTATTTTGTAAGAACGGTTTAGGTGATGATTTTCTGCTCCTGATAAACACTTTTTTTATTATGAATTGGCAATCATTGCCATTATTTGGTGGTTTTTAAGTTTATGTTACATATTTTGTCTTATTGATTGCCATAATGTCCAATTTGGGCTATAACCATAAAATCAAAATTGTGTAAAATCCAAAATAAAAGGCAATCTTCACATCAAATTGCTTCAACGACCCAGTCCTCTTGAATAATAGTCAAAATAATTTGATGTTAAGTTGCCTAATGGGGCAATCTTAAATCGAAATATAGAAGGACTGAAATAGTAGCAGAATCTTAAAGCCATACTTGTGCTCATGTCCACTTAAATTTAAAAGTTCTAGAATAGTTGTAAATTAACTTAAAAGTACTTGAAACTCCCTTTTACAGAAGAATTGAGACTGTAACACATTCACATGATGCTTTTAAAAGAGTGAATACTATAAGGTTTGTTTACAATTAGCGATAAAACTAGGTCAGCCTAGAAACGTTGGGAACCAATAAAACCAAAGAATTTCTTCATTTTGAATGTTCATGTTGTTAATATTGGATAAACAACTGTATTTTTATATGTTTCATGAGATTTTTCTAACCAGATGATTGTGACTCATTAATCCTAGCGCTTCTTGCAATATAAGATGTTACTCGAATATAAACAATAAGGTTAAATTGGTGGGCACCAAATTTAAGAAAAAAGCACTTTGAAAAATAGATAATAAATAGTGCAGGTGTTATATCGTCATGGCCTTGTGGTTTTCCACTGTTTCAACATATTCTTTCATACCTCCATGGACACTGGACACAGCAAACTTTTTATTTGATCTTACCTCTGATAAGAAATCAGAAACAGATAGAGCTATCTTTCACAGTAAATATAGAGAGATAAAAGAACAATATTCTTCCTACAAACCTATATACACTGATGGATCCAAGGACGGTGATTTCGTTGCACCTGTATATGGAGAAAGGGTTAAGAAATGCGCCTTCCAGACAAGTCTTCTATCTTCTCTGCAGAGATAAGGGCTATTGATCTAGCCCTTAACCTGATGGAAAATGCAAATTCCACCCGATTTATTATATTTTCTGATTCTCTATCAGTACTGCAAGCCTTATCAAATCAAAAGTTGGAGAACCCTTTGGTATGCCAAATTATTCAAAGGATCTCTGATATTTTGTCTTCAAACAGACTTGTGTTCTGTTGGCTTCCAAGCCACACTGGTATCATGGGTAATGAACATGCGGATAGATCCGCTAAATCAGCTCTTAACCTTCCCATTTCAGATTTTAAAGTACCATACACCGATTTTAAAGCTTCTATTTTAACTTACATCACATCCATCTGGCAATCAAAATGGAATGCTGATGTTTTTAATAAATTGCATTCAAAATTAAGCCTACCCTCGGAGAATGGTACCCTTCTTACAGGTCCGTACGAAGAGAGGAAGTTACAATTGCACGAATCCGAATTTGTCATTCACACATTACACACTCCTGGCTCTTGGCTAAGGAAGATGCACCTGAATGCATTCCATGCAATGCACCCTTTACCATCAAACATATATTGCTAGATTGCATTGATTTTCAAAGAATTCGTGCAAGATATTTCAATGTCAACACTATTTATGAGCTTTTTGACACTGTCAGGATTGAATTAATTCTTTCCTTTCTCAAAGAGATTGGAGTTTACAATAGATTGTGATTCGTTACACATTTTGAATATATATACATTTATCAATATCACTTTTTCATCACACTATTTATTTAATATCACACATTCATTACAAACAATCTATCAACAATCATTAATTTTTTACAAATTTTCTATATAATTCTTATTTATTTTTTCTTTAAACAAATACATTTTAACCTGTTAGTATTTTTAATATACACTCATCCACATCACCATAATGCGCGCTAAATGACCTTAGCTGTTGATGCGCCTTAAAACACCATTCATTCATTCATTCAACATATTCTTTCATAATTAATAACTCATATTCTCAGCGCTGGTATGCTTTTAACGAATTTAAAGCACAAAATGGCAATTCTGTAATTCGCACAGATTTTCAAAAAATTAGAAACAAGATGCTGAAAATCAAGTTATTTACTTTCCTAACTTCATTTAAAGATTACCTGCTTTTTGAGGCTTCTTTGGAGGGCTTGACAATGGGTAAAATTCATAGTGGTCTATATTTTGTATACATTATACATTTCATAAATAAGGCTACCTATAATCACTGCAAAGTGTATCAATGATCAAAGGCTGTTCTTTTTTGCCAAAACACATTTTGATGGGAACAAAAATATTGAGTATTTTGAATCAGGTAATATCTCTTGTCACATCAAACTTTTGAACTATTCATTTAATGGAGAACAGTGTGACAGAATTTTTGTTGCAGTTTGAAGACCAATATTTCCATAAATAGAGTAATATTATGTCAAATAACCATTACTCATAGTTGAAAATGAATAATTTTTTAATCGATCCATATATATTTAACTTGTCGGTATTCCACATATTTCCTTAGATGAAAGAGTGATCTAATAAAACTAGGTTACAACGTTTTGCTCCCAACAAACTTTATTCGCTTATGTGCACTTGAAAAACCTATTTAGCAGCTTTATTTTATTTTTCAATGGCAACAGGGGCCCATTAAAGGCACTTTCCCAATTGGAAATTTCTCTAAAATCATGCACTTTTCCCAAAAAAAAAGATTCAAGCCAGCTTTCTGGTTTCCCAATTCAGCAATTTCATGATACAATTTCCGAAATGAAAATCTTCTTACTTACAAAGTAGCTATCCAACATGGTCTGTAACCTACTATGACATGTAAATTGTTGATAGTAATGAATCTCTTTTTGTTTTCAGAAGTGATCAAATGACAGCCACATGTTTGATTATCACAGTTCTACGATGCTGCTACAGTATTGTGCAAGGTACCTTAACATGTTTGTGCACTCTTTTGTGGCATTTTATCTAAACAGTGTGACATGAGTTTTTCATTTCCCATCTTTGACATTCATATTCATGTTGGAAAGCAATTAGAGTGAGAAAGAATATTCTGCAGGTGTGGTTAGGGAATACCAGGAGCTTGGATAGAGCTGTGCCACAAGAAATGATGATAAACCTTAATTTAACCCAACAATCTCTTTTCTTTACAACAAGTCCATTCTGCTTTAATATTAAGGGATAAATAGGTAGGTCCTCACTCAGTTATCCACTTGTTATAATGTTTATGCCTTGAGACAAGTCAATGCTGTTAAGAAAATGTTAATAAAGCTTATTTTGATTGTAAGGGGCAGGTGAGTTTTCAGACGCCTAGCCTAGTATTGGTGGATAAAAAAAAAGTTGTATCATAACTGAAAAATGTTATTGTGGCGATTAACACCACTCAAAAAATTTCAGCTTAACATAACTATTCACGAGTTTGATTATTGACAAACTGGGTTTAATGACTGTTTTCTTTTATTTTGATGCCTTTCTTTTTTATGTGAATGTAAGAAAAGAGTTGTAAAATGAATTGTTTGAATTACTTTTTTGTTTATGATTGAAAAAGAAATGTTATTGACTGCAAGTGATATTAAATTCAGAGGCTAGATAATTAGCAAATGGCATTTCATATTACAGTTGCACATACATTAACTGAGAAAAGTTTATTTGTCATGGTGACAATATTGATGTAGTTTTATAAAAATGTTAATGTCTAGATAATCTGTCTCGGAAATAGTGTCACAAGTTTACTTAGTGCTATTGGCGGTGTGCTATGGCTTACAATAATGTTTATAGAAATTATTTGAATATTCAAACTCTGTCAGTGCACCACACTGATAGTCTTTTTGTTAAAGCCCATGTTGTTCCTATTATTTACACAAAAATATTTGATTTCAGAATGCTGAAGTTGAATAAAAAACAACGGTTGCTGGGAACGGAACTACCACTAACAATTAAAACAAAACGATGATCATCAGAGTCAAGTTTGGCTTCAAACGAATTATTACCTCTCAAAGGTCTTACGAAGCAGCTACTCGGATTAATACATTGCAGATATGATGACTGTCTGTACAAACACAAAACATTAACCATTCAATTGACATACATCAATATTAAGTTAGAAACCCTCTCCATGTGCTTTCATACCAGCTCCCAAAATTTATACATTGGTGACAGTTTTACTGCCTGTACAACCTACTAGTGATTATCATTACAAGTCATGCAGTAAAGGTTGAACAGATATCTTATGGGAACAAGCAGTATAGTTGAACACTTGATCTTTACTGGAAAAAGTCATGTTTTTTAAAGATTCGAACATAGAGACCGAAGAATAAGAAATGGATGAAATGAAGTACGCATGAGAGACAAAGAGTTTCTGTTGAGACAGCAATATTCTAAAACTTTGTTGAAGAAATTAAATGTAAGCTGGACACAAAAAAGTTCATTTTGAAAGACTGGGAAAGGTATCAAAATTGATGCTGTTGTTCAATCATGGGTCTGTACTAGTCATAAAACAGACTCCGAACTGATTTTGCCTTTAGGTACAAGAGTTTTAAGCAGGAAGGAAATTACCAAAAGCACAACATTAGTGAAGGGCTCTCTACCTTGTTTGATGTGCAGTAGACTGTGGGCGTTTTTTTGAAAAGCTGGAACTTAATCGAGTTTGCACAGACGACCCAAAAACACCCATAACAAGCCCATCCCTGTTGGCTGTGGATTGTCAAGCAACATATCAACAGACACAGTTGTGAAGGTGACTTGCAAGCCAGACGTCCTGAAGGTTTGGAATGTACATCTACTGTATGGTTAGTTAATTGTAAGGTTCTTAGTATCTTCATAAAAGCATTAAACCTTAGAATGATGGTTAATTTTCTTTTAAAGAAAAACATTTGTGTTAGCTGCTATCCAAAACATAAATATCTGCTTGATTTTGCTAAGGAGAGATACTCAGAGTAGTAAAGAGGTTAGATCACAGGTCCGCCGCAAATTTAGTTGGCGGATGGCCTGGATCTAATCTGTTTGCATAAGCATGAAGTTGGTTTCAGGGTTAAATGCCCAAAGTATAAAGAGAACAGTTCTGGAGTGAATTTTCAAATGTAAGATTAAATTCTGACAGTAGAGTCACTAAACAATTACCAAGCTAACTAAAAAAAAAACCATCAAGTCTTAGTTTTGGAAAAAAAAATGGGGATTTGATTTCTATTCTTATCAACTAATCTTTTGATGCTATATTCTTGATTCCCTGCATGACTTTAATTTGCATTTGCTCTTAGTTGTTTTCAGCTCGAAATTTTACTTGTAAACCGAACTCATTTTTCAAATAAACACAATATGAGACAAGTGTAGAACATGTGTGTCAAGGAATTGAAATATCATACACAAACATTTTCACAAAGGTTCCTGTTGGAAATAAAGATATGGAAAAAGGACAAATTACTCATGTCTACTTCCCATATGTGCCATCTTATAAACAGTAAATCTTATTTAAATGTTATGAGTTCTAATTATTTCAAATATTAGTTTTTACCGGATATCAAAATATTGATATTTGGTAGAGGGTTATAAAGCTCTTTTGATATATAAGATTGCATGAACACAAAATGAGAACATGCTGACATAAATAACAATTTCTCTTGTTTTTTTTACGAATCTATTACAGTATTTATTGTAGGGCTAAGGATTGGGGAATGAAGGGTAAATATTTATATTATTTAAAAATGAAAGTACCTTCACAATTTTCGCATTAATAGTTGACTTCTTGGTGCTTTCAAAAGCATCTTTTATCAATCTCGTTGATCCTGATGAAGGATCTTCCTCTGGTAGCAATACTTTGTGTGCAGGAAAAGACTGAACCGTCACTCTTGCAGCATATGAAATGGCACTGCTGCTCACACACCAACAACCATCTCCTTTCACAACTAAGTTTGTGAACTTGTATGTGATTCCTGTTTGTACCATGGTAAATGTCTGTTTTTGGTATACTCTAATGTGCAGGAGTTCCTCTTCCCTCCCGCACAACACATTGAAATACGTCATTTCCACCGCTCAATTTTTATATGAAATGAGCGCCTTGGATTTTTTCATCACCAGCATAGCGATGATTTTTTTGTTTTTTGTGCAGACTACAATGTAAGATAATTAAAAGATAATTAAGAAATGCTCATTAAGGAAGCAAATAAGTATAAAGTTCATAAAATGAATAAATGCTTCACTATTTCCATATAAAGAAGCACCAGCATAGCATTATAGTACATCAACAAAACCAAAGAATGAGTAAGTTTGTATTGATGGTTATAATTATAAGTTAAAACAAGATATCTTCATTCATAAGTCCAATTCAGGTGACACAAATCACAATTGGTACTGTGAAATAAGCGCTGCCTGTGTAATAGCTTCGCAAAAACATGTTTGACTTAAATTTCTGTCTGGATTGCCAATTATTGTACTGTAAAAGTGATCCAAAATATACTGCACATTAAAAACGGATCCCCTTAGAGGCAACTTTTGAGGTAAGCAATTACGACCAAAATAAACAACCACATTAAAATTTTTTGTAGATTTGTTAATGTTATGATAAACTTGTGTTCCTTCAAAAATAACCTGACCAATCCTGCTTGATCTAGTTTGACTCTTTTACAGTCTTTGTTGGTGGTACCAGTCACAATAATTCTATTCTTTCTGTCTAAAAATATTCTTGGATATTTACTCGCCCTACTTAGTGAAATACTTAGTTAAGTTATGTAACCTTAATTAAGTTGAGGTTGGTGGAATGCAAATGACTTAAAAACCTAGAAAAGTCAAAATACTTAATTTAAGTTTGTAAGTTAAGTAAACGTTGGTGGAATCGGGGCCAGCTTGATCATTGGTCAGTGCTTTGGTCTGGTCTCTCAAACTAAAGAGAAAGTTGGTCAACTTTGGCAAATCCCCCAATGTTGTCTGGCCCCATGGCTTCTTGCTAAAAACACAATAATATATATTTGATGATTTGATAAAGCCTTTACTTAAAAGAATCTCTAAATGCAATAAATGTATATAAGAAAAAAATTGTATTGGTTTTTGCCCCTTTAAATCAGAAAGGCGTCAAAACAAAACAACAATGATTAACGACCATAACACTATAATGAATGTCATGAACAGTTTCCATTGTCTAAAATATCAAACTCAAATGTCTCAAAACTTTCCTATTGGAAGATTTACGCTGTTTATATAATGTTGCTTGCAAATGTCTGCAATGTAAGATTTCTTTTATAGCCTACACTGTTTTCATTGCCTTCAATTTTGAAACAAAATTCATGAGAATATATTATTGCTTCCTATTGTGTTACAAAGTTGTTACAATGTCTTTCACTAACATCAATACTTTCTTCATCAATAAGAGGATCATTACCGGAGAAACATGAATCGGTTCATTATTTCCCAAATTAGCATTTGTCTGGTCAGGCTGCGATGGTGTAACTTGGTATAGTTCGGTCATATGGCTTGACCATATCACTAAAACCTTTGTCCCCTTTTTCATCCAGGCTTCCATCACTTGGATCTGCTTCAAATGTTTCCTGGTTAGGTCTTCTGGGTCTATGATGAAATCCCCCTTAACCTGATCTGTTTCGCCATACAGATATTCCACACCTGGCAGATTTCACGAGAGCTAGTGTTACATGGACGGAAAATTCCGTTTTATGTCCCACTGAGTTGTGAAATGTAAACTTTTGATTTTTCTAAGTTTTGTGTTCTGTTGCAGCACGATTGTGTCATCAATGCATGTCGATCAAAACAGTAATCATTGCTTCAATAAAATGCTTAAATAATGCTGATTAAAGAGAAAGCCTATGCAAACGTTACACTTTGCTATCGTTACTAATCTCGGACAGAAAATTGTATTAACTATTTTCAATATCAAAGTTTACGATCAATGTTTCTTCAGCCGTGACATCGTGTTCACTGGCAGTCGCCATTTTCAAAGACCAAATGCATTATGGGTAAATGTGCGCGGTGTAGTCTAAACTACAGTAAATTTCCATTGCAATCGTTAATGGCTTCGAAGACGGAAAAATATTCCGTAACGTTAGCATGGAAAAAAACACCCTCAGGTCAGCTGTTTTCTGATGTACTTGACTTTTTAATCGACCCTAGCGCTTTCAAAACTGCAAACTTACACTGCTTACGTCAAAATAATATTACCAACTCTCAACACAAGACAAATAATAGGACATGCTAACTGCTAACGTTACGCATGACAAACAGGACAGAAAATGGCCTTCGTGACCATCTTTGATAAAAAATGGTTATATATAAACAAATAAAAATAAAAAATAATAAAAACATATTAGGTACTCTTTTTTAATTCATTTTGGATACAATCTTGAAAAAATCGAACAGTTTTACACAACTGCACTTTTTCTACAACATTGGAAAAAAGTACATCAGAATTGACAGGGAGTTTATTCCGTCCTCTTCTGGGCTCAACTGCTACTTAAGCAGTAAAACACAAGGAAACAACATGGATCATTTCATTTGAGTATTTATAAGTTTTATGTAATATTACACAAAATATCATATTCATACATAAAAAAGGTAAATAATTAGTGTTTGTTACTTAATAATTCATTTTAGTGCTTTCCGTCCATGTAACACTAGCTCTCGTGAAATCTGCCACCTATCTTTTCACCTGAAACATTTGACAGTCAACAGTATTAAAATCATGTCAGAATATTTTGTCCTTTATTCTGAGTTTTAAATAGATGACATTTTACACAAACTAAATAACCAGCATATTTGTGAGGTGGTATGAAGTCTGTGACAATTTTTTTCAACAGAACCTGTTGGCTGAGCTCATTCACTGCTTGGCGTAAAAGTCCACTGTAGCTAGAGGACATTCTTTTCGTTTTGCTTGACTTCTGTTAGTCACGATCCTCATTTCATTGCCTTATAAACACTCTCAATGTGATGCTGTTGTTCCTTGAAACAAAATGAACTAAAACATCATCACTGTGCCTGCAGAAGTGTGGAAGATCCCTGTGTGGTTTCAGAGTACCCTATTCTAGTATTGCCTCCCTCTGAATCAATCTGGCAAAGGAGATGGACAGCATATCCCATGTCATGTTCTGCAATCCAGTGGAATGTCTGGCCAAAGTATTTCCTGAACTGGATACAGTAGACTCCCCTTAAAGTGAAGGCATCTGGATTGTGAATTTTGCTTGCTCTTGCCAGGTTCACTGCCTGATGGTGGACATTGTTTGCTGCAGCACAACGAACGTTTTTCTTCCTTGGCTCTAAGCCTCAGCAGTAGGCTTAAACATTATAATGCCCGAAGCCATCTTCCTAACCACTGGTGTACAAGTTGACATTTTTTTCAGAAATTCATATCATATTTATTAATCTAAGTTTATTATGAAGATAACTATGCACTTGTATAGGAAGCGCAAAAAGTATCCACTCTATCATGTGTCCGTCCTCTCATGGGAAACAATAATAAGTCTTAACTCCCAGAGATCTTTATTGGCTCTTCTTTTTCATTTCCCTTGATGCTTCATGTTTTTGAGACACTCATCAAATGTTATTAGTGATGTTGTAGGGTAAAACCAACTCCCATAATATTGTTTGTGAGTTCCTGTCCTTCCTTTATTGCATTTCATGCTCGAAACTTCCCCCGTGTAGGTACTATGCTTGATAACTCCTCCTGCTGCATTTACCTTCGATAACACATGGTAGATCTAGAGAGAATTCTGGTTCCTTGCTATGAGGAGTAACAAATGTGGCAACTTTAGATATATGTGCTTGAGGAAGGACAGGTTGAAGGGTGCATTGCCTGTCCAGCCCTTTTGTTTGGAAGTACAAACCTATGGCGTTGTTCTTGAGGGACAACACTAACCACTTGTGTTCGAATTGGCTGCAGGAAGGTGGAGGGTTGTTTTGATTCCAAAGCTGGAGCTAGTGTCAACACTCCTTGTTCTAACATTTTTCAATCCTTTGCCTTTTCCTTTTTGTTGAAACGCTGTGACAGATTGGTGGTGTTCACTTCTAATAACTGGATATTAGTATGAGCCATTATTCTTGCGTTGGCTGCCACTCTGTCACGAATGTTCCGGTAGGCTCTTGAAACAAGGGTGAAACGCAGTATAACCTTCCCTTCCTGTCAGACTGGTGCTGGATGTTCTACACACAGCTTATCCAAAACAGCCTCCATATATCTATTCGCATCAGGCCGTTGGGCTGGACCAGATCCAAGACCTAGAAAACTCCTGTTTAAGAATGATATCATAAGAATTTTTGTTTGGAAATTCAAGATTTATCAAATATTGTTAAACTAACAATCATAAAATAATACATTACATTAAAATAGCTTCAGCTGAGAACATTGAAATGACTTTCTCATAGATTGAGCTTTTTATCTTTATCAATTGAAATGTATTGTACTTAAATTTTAACACAGGGATATAAGGATACACAAAACAAGTTTTTTCAAGCAGTGAAGGTAAAGCATAGATGTCTTGCAGATATTGTAAAGTGTTGTCAATAATGATCAATCATTCTATTCCTTCCTTCCTTATGAATCATTGAAATGAGTAAGAGCATCTCGAAATGAGTTTTTGAACATTTTTCAATCCTTTGCCTTTTCTTTTTTGCTGAAATACTGTGACAGAGTGGTGTTGTTCACTTCTAATAACTTAATATTAGTATGAGCCATTTTTCTGGCGTCGGCTGCCACTCTGTCACGAATGTTTAAGTAGGCTCTTGAAACAAGGGTGAAACGGAGTACAACCTTCCCTTCCTGTCGGACTGGTCTGGATATTGAACACACAATTTATCCAAAAGAGACTCCATGTATCTTGGCATCAGGCCATTGGGTTGGACCAAGTCCTAGACCTATAAAACTTCTGTTAAAAAATGATATCTTTTAGAATTTGTGATCATAGTGTGCATTTATTAAAGATTTAAATATTGTTAAACTAAAAATCATAAAATAATACATTACATTAAAATAGCTTCAGCTGCAACATTAAAATGACTTTCTCATAGATTGAGCTTTTTATCCTTTTCAATTGAAATGTATTGTACTTTAATTACAACACAGGGGTATAAGGATACACAAAACAAGATAACTTAAACAGTGAAGGTAAAGCATAGATGTCTTGCAGATATAGTCAATTGTTTAAATAATTGTAAATTATGATCAATCATCCTATTCCTTCCTTAGAGATCATTGAAACGAGTAAGAGCATCTGGAAATGAATTTTGGGACAAAATTCTAAACATGTGACATAAGCATTAATTTTGAGTTGGTGATTAAAGGCCTCTCCTATTCTTCCATTTCCCTTTTTTCATATTGCTGCAAAAGACTGGTCAATTACCTTTTTGTGCTTTCAAAGCCAGGGACTACTGATGAACCCTTAGATGCTTTGAATTGTCCTTGCAGCTGTTTTATCTTTGACCTTGAGGTAAGTTTGGCTGGCTGCTTATCAAAGGGTATACAGTCATTCCAGACCTTGATCTTTTCTGCCTCGGTATTATTCAATGGTCTGGTCTGTTTCTGCAGGTTGATGAGATATGCTACTTACGTCTCTACCTTTTCAAACCTCCAACAGTTTCCTGCAATTTATAAAGTGTAATAGTGTATGAAAGAGACTGTAGATATTTAGTGTGAATGAGCGTGTGAAGGGTGGTAGGTGAGTTTCCTATTTGGAACTACTGATGAACCCTAAGATGCTTTGAATTGTCCTTGCAGCTGTTTTATCTTTGACCTTGAGGAAAGTTTCGCTGGCTGCTTATCAAAGGGTATACAGTCATTCCAGAGCTTGGATGTTTTCTGCCTGGGCATTATTTAATGGTCAGGTCTGTTCCCGCAGGTTGAAGAGGTATGCTGCTAAGGTATCTATCTACCTTTTCAAACCTCCAACAGTTTCCTGCAATTTATAAAGTGTTATAGTGTATGAAAGAGACTGTAGATATTTAGTGTAAATGAGCGTGTGAAGGGTGGTAGGTGAGTTTCCTATCCTTTGCTTTGGAATCCCACTTCACCCATACCTTGTTGTTTTGGACCTGGGGAGTTCTCAGAGTATCCAAATATCCAGGTTTCCTGATGGCATCCAGGAGGTCGGTAATGATTTTCTCCATTCCTCAACACCACATGTTTGATGCCAACAGTGTTTCAAAAGCTCTTCTTTTGAAATGAGCTCCAAAACATCTTTGTTTGAAAGATTTTCAAGGTGGTGTTTGAAGAAGTTGTGATCTTTTCGCCTCAATTAGGGTTTGGAGGTCTTCTCCACATACCTCGTAAATACACCTTGCCAAGTGTCCCATAAAAATACCATACTGCCAGTGTGCTTTGATGGTGCAGCATGAGGCAATATGTCGCATGAAATGCCAATTATCCAGTCAAATGTTCATTTTTGGCCAGGCTCCAAACATTCTTTTTAATTGGCTGTCATTAAATTATTCTTTTCTTTAACGAAATATATCTTAACCTGTGAAAATTTAATTTACATTTATCCACATCATCATAATGCGCGCTTAATGACCTTAGCTGTCGATGCACCTAAAAACACCATTCATTCATTCAACTTGTTACGAAGTTATGTATTTGATATCATTCATTCATTACAAATTCTTATTTATTTTTTATCATTCAAATACTTTTTAGCCTGTAAATAATGCAATATATTTACATTTATCCACATCATCATAATGCACACTAAATGACCTTAGATGTTGATGCGCCATAAAACACCATTCATTCATTCATGACAACTTCTGCCAAAGGCTCCAGTCCAAACCCCTCTGTTGTTGTCAGGACACAGTTGAGCACCTGGCCATGCTCATTATCTACATCAGTCGCACATGTGGCTTTACCATGGCTGCATCCTGTTTACCATCTGAAACAAATACATTTTTAATTGGACAAGAATCTATGTAAAATAAGTTCCATTAGGTACCTTTTTGTCAGACAGTTCCACAGATGATGGGACAGTTTTTTACCATATTAGAATTTAGAAATATATACCATCTTTATCATTGTAAAAAACTTTTCAAAGAGTGTGTTTCGATCACATGAGAGTTTATCTGTCTATGTTTTGCAGCATATAGAGAATGGTCCATTTATCTATATACATGTATATATGAAGAGCATTGAGAAATGCATACATGTCTCTGTTTTGCAGTATATAGAGTGGATATGTTATCACACTTTATCTTCACCTTTTAAATCGCTTTTGTTTTCTGGAACATTTTCTGTTTCACTCTTTATTTAATCGTCATTCGTATACACCATGGCTATTATAACCCCTCTATTTTTTGAGAAAGAAAGAGTTTATTGAAGTTTTTTCAAATAATTGTCACACATGTCATATAAACTTGTAACTATATTTTATTTTGAAATTCATCCCCAGCTAAAATTTGTTCAGCACCCTTTTTTCAGTTTCTGAACTTTCATCTGTAAAAGAATATACAGGGATGTTAAGTCAGTTCTCATTATTATGCAGCAGTGACAGTGTTTCCCATGACCCCTGTAGTTTTTTATCCTTACTCTCAAGTTTTCTTCAAAACAAGACTTCAGAAATAAGAGGGGAATGACTTTTATTTTATTATGCTTTTCTACCAATAGCATGTTGCTGTTCTTTGCATAGTTAATACATTTCAATTTATTGACAACTGCCAACCCAGACATCTGCACATCTATGTCTGTTAACCCTTTCCCAAACAACAAATTTTTGACTGTCCCTAATTGAAAGAGTTTGCAGACGACATTTCAAAATGTGATGAAATTGGAAAATGATCTTCTGATGGGGCAGAAAACATTGTGGGAAAAGAAAAAAATTGCTCCTTATGTGCAATTTATCCTTTTCCCACAATGTTTCCTAAAAAGTCGTCTGCAACAAAGTGGTCAAATGTTGTTATTGTTTGGGAAAGGGTTAACAAGAAAAAAAGTTCTTACGAAATTTTCCTCGTAATAAATGGTTAAATGGTATGAATTAGTGATGAAGTACCGTATATACTTGACTATAAGTCGCCCTTGCCTATAAGACGCACCCCTTGCTTTGATCCAAGATTAGGGGAATTCAGCGTTGACTCGACTATAAGTCGCATCTACTTATTGATGATCGTACAGATTAATCATACACCGATGAATGATGCAAGGGTTTTGTCAACTGTAACATTGTCTTCCCACATTATTTGATATCTAGGGATACAATGTTTTTTAATTAGCAACTAAAAAATATTCTGTCAATCTTCATCATTAATCTATTTTAGCTGTAGTAAAAAAGCAACTTACAATTTCACTCTAGTTTTATTTTGACAAGTGGTGAAATTTACCTCAGTTTCAGAGGGTTGGAATAGGGAAGACCGGTATGATCCGGTTAAATCCAGGAGAATTATCTATAATTATAATCCAATCAGACCGTGACAATCTTAGCAAATTGGAAGGTGCTAAAAACGCAGTTGTAAGTTTAATCAAATTGCATAATGTCAAACTGTCAGATAATGACCCTTATCGCTGGTTTTACAATGTACATCACAGTTTGACATCCGGTGTTATAAACAGCATGGTAAGTGTTATTTTATGCACCTAGGAAGTCGGCGCCGTTTTAATGTCCAGACCTTCCATAGTCACGGAAACCTTGACATATAAGAAGATATGATAGATTTAACTAATAACTGATATATTCTACCAATCTTCTCATTTTGAAAAATACTCATTAACCATACCTGAGTTATACCGGTATATATTCCCAACTATCCTAGTTACTTCCCTTACTTATAAGGCCGCCATTTGCAACATGTTGGACAAAAGTAAACAAACCTGCATATCTCTCTAGGGAAAGGTAAAATAAACTAAAATGACGCTGAAAAATTATGTGATGTTGATTGACTTTGCTTATAAGACGCACCCCCCACTTTGTTATCCCAATTCTATGTAAAAAAATGCGTCTTATAGTCGAGTATATACGGTAGTTTGTTTTAACTCTGGTAACTTTTGACGAAAAGACACTCCTGCAATGATTTGATTGTTAATGTTTTGTGTCCCACAAATCATTTTCAAGTTTTTGAGTCAATTTGTTTTTATACATTTTGTATATGGCCAAACTGTATGCCTATAATCATTCACATATCCCAAACAGTAACCATAGTGGTGTTTAACAAGAGGATTCTTTAAATTTCTATAAAACATTTGAATGTATATAAAGAGATGTGAGCGCATAATTTTTTGTCCTGGAAGAATTAAGTTGATTATTTGAAGAAGTTTTTGAATGCTGTCTCCAATAGCACTGTGTTTTGTAATAAATAATGAAAGAAGCAGCATAACACGCTCTTACAGTTACATTTGCCCCTGGATACAGAGGCTCTAATCCATCATCAGCAGTGTGCTTAAACTCTTATTCAAGATATCTAAATCTATTTCATTGTCAGGGTGACCATAGAACATGTCTTGGTCATCAACATAAAATTCTTCACCTTGGTCATCTGTATATAAACTCTAATCTATTTGTTCCGACTCTTCCCTTTTGTGTATTATTTCTTGCTCAAAAACATGTCCATGGACAAATCCCTTTGGCTCTCAGCGTAATGCCAAGGATCATTTTAGGGGCTTAGGTGCTTGATGCTAGGATAAGAATGTTTGGCATTAAAGTTGGTATACCCTTCCCCTGTCAATTTCTTTTTAATATGAATCCAAAAATGGTGAGTTTCTAGGTACATTTTAGACAAGAAACACCATATTTTCTCCTTTTCTTCTTCAGCTGAACATGCCTCAAAGGTGTTAAACAGTTCACCCGTTCAAATAATTTGCCTTTGCCCCATCCCCCTAAAGTATAAGTTCTAGCACTCTTCAGGAGTGACAAGAAACTCAATAATGTTGAGAGCAAACTTGGCTATGTCTTTTGAACAAGCCCTTGATCTCATTAGATGTTCTTTTTTTACTCTGATTCAATAAAGGCTGTTGCCAAGATACACCAGAGCTTAAATGATTTATAAGTTATTAAATAATTTACGGGATCAAAAGTCATTGATATGTAAGAATGTGTAATTATATATTACCTTAACCATTTATAGTTAAAACTGTGGCACACACAGAAGGTAGTGTTTGGTGAAGATTGGTTGATTTGGTGCTCTTTCTACCGAGAACTACCTGTCAGGCAATGTTTTGCAAGAAATAAATACATGGAGTTTTCCTTGGGACAATGCTGACCATTGGTGTTTAAATTGGCAATAGGATGTTCTGTCAACTCACACAGAAGCTTCAGGGTACTGATGTACATATATCAGGGTACCTGAAACGTTCACTGAGCACAAAAGATTTTTAAGTTATGTTCTGTTGAAGTTGTTTCTCTTATTTTTTAGCATGTCTCCACTTTTTCTTTTGAAGACCCCCACTCTTCGAAGGTTTGGATTCTCAAAACCAATGACCATAGTATTGCGAATACTTTTCCTTTGTCCTCAAGTAGCCACATTTTCCACAGGTAAAAGCCGCCTCCTTCATTCTCCTGACATTTGTTTTTACCAATGCTTCAGCCTACTTCTTTTTTTGAATTTTTTCTCTATACCAATGAGTTGTTTTTGATACAATGTCATGAGCCTGGCTAACGGGAAGAGAATCTGTATCTGTATCGGGATTGGCTGGAGTTGCTGACGGAGTTTGGCGTTTTCGGATGTTTTTACAAGTGCCAGTTGTAATTGGTGGAAGATCAAACTTGTGCTCCTGGCCTGGTGGAATTGGGCTCATATCTCTGATGTGAACTGTACCTAAATTAAAGCAAAACCCTTTAAATTCTTTGTTCTATCAACACTGACAGTTTGTAGAACAAGCCACACAATATAAAAATTTGACGCTTAAAAAAGGTCTCATGTACACAGTGAAAGCAATACACCTACAGATCCACACATATTGCTTGCATCAAATTCTTAGTTTGAAAACTACACACTTTTTTTGAATTTACAATCAAATTATAATAATAAATGAGTACATGCTTATAGTGAGCAAATGTGGTGCTCAATTCGCATCTAGTAGCATGTGTGTTATCTTGATATATGGCAATTAATTACCCGAGACAGAGGGAGTTCAGATGAAAATGTCAATTGAAGTCTCTGCAAGTGGAATATTTTGCATCAGCATTTGTGTCTCTTGTTCCTTAACATGTTAGGTGTACCAGGTTGACTTGTTGTTAATAGCGTACAAAGTGATGCCTGTACATTCCATAACTTGCGGATTATTAACAATTAGCTCCCTTATGTTTCTATAGGCTTTCGTGATCTGGCTCCATCGATCTATTCATCTACCATCCTGTTTGATGGGACTAACATAAGATGAGCCGAGTTTTGTAATAAGCAGCTCCATGTCCCTATTTGAGTCTGGTCTTTGGGCAGCTCTTCCCTCAGCACCATAAAAAGCCTTATAAATGTTAAGAAAATTATTATCATAAATAAATGAGAACTTTTTTTCTGCTGTGATCAATGACTTTTAAGTAGTATCACAGTGACAGTTCTTTTATTCATATGTTCTTTATAATAAATCTGTATGGGTAGAAGTTGTGCCTTTTTCAAGTACAGGGAACAATGACTTTTCTAAGTTGCTATCAAATACATGTAGTACAAATACAAAATACAAATACAAAAGTTTATTTGAAGTAAATAGGCCACCGGCTCACAATACAATCGTGCAAAGTCAATAACATAAAAGTAAATTTAATGTGCATATCATACTGCTTCTAAAAGATGAGTAACATAAATTGAAAGCTTTTGTATAATAAATTTGTTATCATTTTGTAGAATGGTGTATAGATTTTGCCTGGTAGGATAAGATGTATACCATGAATTGAGATAGATTTTTCTGATTTCACTATATTTTTCACAAATGAAGAATGCATGAAATTCGTGAAATACTAGTGTACCTTAGTAACCCATTATTGAATTAGTTGTAATATATTTGTAGTTGACATATCATGATTTATCTCATCAATTACCTTTTGATGCTATCAACTTCTGGGACACATGTTGATTTAGAGCAGATTTTAAATATCACAGCACCCTTTGTAAGCCTGGGTTGATAGTTGGGTTCAGGAACTGTTTGTTGCCTGTCATATGTTGATAGGAGGTTTCAAAGCCTGATAAGGTGTTCATCTTGATCATTGGTCAGTGCTTTGGTCTGGTCTCTCAAACTGTAGAGAAAGTTGGTCAACCTGTCAACTTTGGCAAATCCCCCAATGTTGTCTGGCCCCATGGCTTCTTGCTAAAAACACAATAATATATATTTGATGATTTGATAAAGCCTTTACTTAAAAGAATCTCTAAATGCAATAAATGTATATAAAAAAGAAATTGTATTGGTTTTTGCCCCCTTTAAATCAGAAAGGCGTCAAAACAAAACAACAATGATTAACGACCATAACACTATAATGAATGTCATGAACAGTTTCCATTGTCTAAAATATCAAACTCAAATGTCTCAAAACTTTCCTATTGGAAGGTTTACGCTGTTCATATAATGTTGCTTGCAAATGTCTGCAATGTAAGATTTCTTTTATAGCCTACACTGTTTTCATTGCCTTCAATTTTGAAACAAAATTCATGAGAATATATTATTGCTTCCTATTGTGTTACAAAGTTGTTACAATGTCTTTCACTTACATCAATACTTTCGTCATCAATAAGAGGATCATGACCCGAGAAACATGAACCAGTTCATTATTTCCCAAATTAGCATTTGTCTGGTCAGGCTGCAATGGTGTAACTTGGGGTATAGTTCGGTCATATGGCTTGACCATATCACTAAAACCTTTGTCCCCTTTTTCATCCAGGCTTCCATCACTTGGATCTGCTTCAAATGTTTCCTGGTTAGGTCTTCTGGGTCTATGATGAAATCCCCCTTAACCTGATCTGTTTCGCCATACAGATATTCCACACCTATCTTTTCACCTGAAGCATTTGACAGTCAACAGTATTAAAATCATGTCCGAATATTTTGTCCTTTATTCTGAGTTTTAAATAGATGACATTTTACACAAACTAAATAACCAGCATATTTGTGAGGTGGTATGAAGTCTGTGACAATTTTTTTCAACAGAACCTGTTGGCTGAGCTCATTCACTGCTTGGCGTATAAGTCCGCTGTAGCTAGAGGACATTCTTTTCGTTTTGCTTGACTTCTGTTAGTCACGATCCTCATTTCATTGCCTTATAAACACTGTCAATGTGATGCTGTTGTTCCTTGAAACAAAATGAACTAAAACATCATCACCGTGCCTGCAGAAGTGTGGAAGATCCCTGTGTGGTTTCAGAGTACCCTATTCTAGTATTGCCTCCCTCTGAATCAATCTGGCAAAGGAGATGGACAGCATATCCCATGTCATGTTCTGCAATCCAGTGGAATGTCTGGCCAAAGTATTTTATTATTGGTGGACATTGTTTGCTGCAGCACAACGAACGTTTTTCTTCCTTGGCTCTAAGCCTCAGCAGTAGGCTTAAACATTATAATGCCCGAAGCCATCTTCCTAACCACTGGTGTATAAGTTGACATTTTTTTCAGAAATTCATATCATATTTATTAATCTAAGTTTATTATGAAGATAACTATGCACTTGTATAGGAAGCGCAAAAAGTATCCACTCTATATCATGTGTCCGTCCTCTCATGGGAAACTATAATAAGTCTTAACTCCCAGAGATCTTTATTGGCTCTTCTTTTTCATTTCCCTTGATGCTTCATGTTTTTGAGACACTCATCAAATGTTATTAGTGATGTTGTAGGGTAAAACCAACTCCCATAATATTGTTTGTGAGTTCCTGTCCTTCCTTTATTGCATTTCATGCTCGAAACTTCCCCCGTGTAGGTACTATGCTTGATAACTCCTCCTGCTGCCTTTACCTTCGATAACACATGGTAGATCTAGAGAGAATTCTGGTTCCTTGCTATGAGGAGTAACAAATGTGGCAACTTTAGATATATGTGCTTGAGGAAGGACAGGTTGAAGGGTGCATTGCCTGTCAAGCCCTGTTGTTTGGAAGTACAAACCTATGGCGTTGTTCTTGAGGGACAACACTAACCACTTGTGTTCGAATTGGCTGCAGGAAGGTGGAGGGTTGTTCTGATTCCAAAGCTGGAGCTAGTGTCAACACTCCTTGTTCTAACATTTTTCAATCCTTTGCCTTTTCCTTTTTGTTGAAACGCTGTGACAGAGTGGTGGTGTTCACTTCTAATAACTGGATATTAGTATGAGCCATTATTCTGGCGTTGGCTGCCACTCCAGGGGTAGAATTTAACCCGTTTTTTCACTTGCTAAATTTAGCAAGTATCCTTTTTTGTAAATTGCTAAATTAGACAGACTACTTGCTTTTTTAGCTGTCCTGTTAAGTATTTATTATACACATGGTTGTGTTAAAATTTTGCTACTATTATGTGCATTATTGTTCTTAAGTATAGAATAAGGTCGAGATAAGCTGAGTATAATTAATTTGTATTGCTATCTTCTTTATTTCTTATCTAAATCCTATATTGTGGGTACTCATTCAGACAATTCTAGTGAGTACCCACACAATTAGGATTTACTGAATATCATTTTTTAAATAATACCTGCAAAAAATCTCTGATATGCCCTCTTATCTTGACCTGTTACGATATGATTAAAAAATATAAAAAACTAATTTTAGTATTGTTATCTTTTATTTCCTGTGTGACTGACCAGTAAAACATTAATCTTAATGAAAGTGTACAGAATGAGATGCTACTGTATTTGCAAGAATTGATCAATTTCTAGGACCATATGGTACAGTTACAGGTCTCTTAGTCCTTTGTCCACTCAGCCACCATCTTTGAACCACTGGCACAGCATTAAAGTCATCAAGATCAGGTCCACTTAGTGTAATCCTCATCAACTGATCTAAAGTGTCTGTTGTTAGCCTACACCTCCAGTCACTTTTTACTCTTTTCATAGCTGAAAAAGATCTCTCACAACTGGCATTAGACAAAGGATAAACACTTGTCAAATGCACAATTTTGAGGATGTTTTGGTAGTCACCTCTACCTTGGTCTTGCTCCCTGATCCTTTTCCAGACAGCTAAAGGATGTGCATTTCTGAAATCAGCATTGCTGGAAACATGCATCTTTAATTCAGAGAATTCCTGTATAGCCTGATCAATCACACAACAGTTTTCAAGCACAGATTGGAAATGAATATAAATGTGTCTCACTTCATCTCTGCCATAAGTAAGTAATGCTGCCTGATCACCAGGCCAATTTTTATGGTCAAATGCATGACATACAAGAAAATTTGGATCTTCATACAGATTTTCAAATCTGGCATGCAAGCAATCAAGCAGTGACTGAATAATGACTCGTTTCTGTCTCTCAAGACAATCTGTTTCAACATAATTTCTTAATGTATGGTCTTTGTAAGTGTGATCATTTCCCAGACTGTTTTCAAATTCTACAGTGATTGACCAGGATTTTCCATTTGATTTCTCAATTCCAATTCAGCAGCTTGTAGTTTTGTTACTGCACTTGAAGTATTTATATCCTCTCTTTGAAATATCAGGCTAACCTTAGCCAGCTCATTCAATATATCTTTAAGGACACTTAAATACCAGACAAATTTGTACTGAAGTAACCTGTTAACAATTCCCTTTGCCTTTGCTCTATCACCGCCTCTATTAGTTACATCTTCAGAGTAGCTCTGAAGATGTACAACAATTATCTGCCAATTTCTCAATAACTTTGAGGTAGCTCTCAATTTATGATCTATCCACCTAGTACCGTTCACCTTTTCTGGTTTCAAGAACTCTTCTTCCATGATTTCAGCTAGATCCTTGGCTTCTTTATTTCGTTTTGATGAGCCTTCATAGAACTGATAGATAAATCTTAATACTTCTAAAACCTCATCCATGTAAGTTGCTTTAAAACAGTCTTTGACTGCCAGCTCAAGTTTATGGGCTAAACACCATACAGATAGCACCCAAGGAGCCCCTTTTCTGTCTTTAAACAATTGAATCACACCCTTTTTGGCTCCCATCATCACACTGGCACCGTCTGAGCAATACCCTATTACCTTTTTATGGTACTCTTGCAAGCCAAAGTCACTGAAGGCTTCATCAATGGCAGCAAAAATACCTTCCGCTTTGGTGTTTTCTGGTTCTTTCAATTTTAAGTATTTTATAACTGGATAAAAATCTTTGATATATTTCACCATAATTACCTCTTTCTCACTCTCTGTTCTATCTGTTGAACCATCACTGAATATACTGAAATAATCAGATTGTTCCAAGTCAGATTTAAGTTCATCAAAATAGGACTCTGCAATACTACTAACAAATTGTTTGCAGCTTGTATCATTTTCATATGTAACACAAAGATCAAGAGAGTTTTTCTTGTGAAGTTTCATAAGCTTTGGGAAGTCAGTAAATGACCGTTCATCTTTGGCTATATGATATGCAATATTGAATAGGTATTTCATTTTGATTAGTTGCTGATCATCCATTTTAAGGAAAGATGTTTCTATTGCTGTAGGCTGTTGACAGGCTTTCTTCTGTATGGCATCCTTTACACTTAAGGCTGTTCTGTGACATAGTGACTTCTTATGATGCACAACACCCTCTTTCTTCACCACTCTATTACCGGTTACAAACTGAAAGACAGCAAAAAGACCCAAACTAAATATTGGAATAATACCCCAGGGCCTGCTACTTTTGTCATCCAAAACATGTTTGACATTATGTTAACTCTTTACCACCTACAGACGACATTGTTTTTACTTGAAGCAGACGACTTTAAAAAGGCATTGTAAACATTTGAAGACTCTCAGTTCTGCTGTTGTGATAAGATTAGATTAAAAAAGCAGTGTGGCAAAAGAAATTGCTTGTCCCAAGCAATTTGTCCTTTTGTCACAATGCTTTTTGAAAGACGCAAACATGTGGCGTTAGGTGGTAAGGAGTTAATCCTTTCCCTAATGCAGACATTTGACAAGATGAGCAATCAAAGTGCGTCAATGTTTCAGAGGGGTCATGCACAAATTCTTCACAACATTAATTATCTTGGCTTGCAGCAGAGCACTTTTAAAAGGTTTTGTAATAATGTTAGAACAAATTTAGTTCTGATTTTAAAATAGGCTGTGTGAAAAGATTTAAAAAAGCATTGTGGCTAAAAGAGAAATTGCTTATCTCGAGCAAAGTCTCCTTTTGTCACAATGTTTTTGAACGTCGTTGCAGGACGCAAAAATATGGCTTGTAAGGAGTACAATAATAATTCAAGTCGAGGACTGTGATAGTGTGGGGAGAGACAGAAAAGGAAAAGGGTGGGTATAGTACTATGACTCATAGTGACTAGTGTCCGTGTTCATAATACCCCCATTTCAGAGCTAGATAGATTAATAAAAATGTATTTCTTACCGATGATGTCTTATCACGGGAGTGGCCCTTACACACACTACACCATATTTGAACGACGGTCGTATTGTCCTTCCCAGTCTCGTATTCTAAGTCAATGTCGAGCTCTTTTTCCCACTTTCGAACTGTTTTCATCGAGGCAGTTTGCTGTTTCGAGGATCCTACATCGGGTTTAAAAGATTTTCTTTCGGGTGGAACCTCTGGTTCGCTACCCTTCCGTTTAAAAAAATCTGAAATTGTCGCCATACTGATATGTGCAGACAGCGCCGTCAAAATCAATTAGACGCTAGGTCGCCATAAAGCGTCTGGGGGAAGATTATTGTGCGCAACGTTTTGACGCATTTCTGGTTCGATTGTAAATAGACTAGGCTGTAAATAGATTTTCTACTTTCAGTTTAAAAGAAGTAAAACCGAATTTCCGAAACTTTAATTTGAAGGCATTCTTCATTGTGTCGTGATTTTTTACAAAATATTCCCCATAAACAACGTCAACTAATGGTAAGGCAGCGGGAAATTGGACTCGCAGAAAAAATCAAGTGACTGAATTTACAGCTCGCATATCTTGAATTGGACTCGCATTTTGCGAGTTAGCGAGTGCTAAAATTGAACCCTGCACTCTGTCACGAATGTTCCGGTAGGCTCTTGAAACAAGGGTGAAACGCAGTATAACCTTCCCTTCCTGTCGGACTGGTGCTGGATGTTCAACACACAGCTTATCCAAAACAGCCTCCATATATCTATTCGCATCAGGCCATTGTGCTGGACCAGATCCAAGACCTAGAAAACTCCTGTTTAAGAATGATATCATAAGAATTTGTGTTTGGAAATTCAAGATTTATTAAATATTGTTAAACTAACAATCATAAAATAATACATTACATTAAAATAGCTTCAGCTGAGAACATTGAAATGACTTTCTCATAGATTGAGCTTTTTATCTTTATCAATTGAAATGTATTGTACTTAAATTTTAACACAGGGATATAAGGATACACAAAACAAGATTTTTCAAGCAGTGAAGGTAAAGCATAGATGTCTTGCAGATATTGTAAAGTGTTGTCAATAATGATCAATCATTCTATTCCTTCCTTCCTTATGAATCATTGAAATGAGTAAGAGCATCTCGAAATGAGTTTTTGAACATTTTTCAATCCTTTGCCTTTTCTTTTTTGCTAAAATACTGTGACAGAGTGGTGTTGTTCACTTCTAATAACTTAATATTAGTATGAGCCATTTTTCTGGCGTCGGCTGCCACTCTGTCACGAATGTTTAAGTAGGCTCTTAAAACAAGGGTGAAACGGAGTACAACCTTCCCTTCCTGTCGGACTGGTCTGGATGTTGAACACACAATTTATCCAAAAGAGACTCCATGTATCTCTTGGCATCAGGCCATTGGGTTGGACCAAGTCCAAGACCTAAAAAACTTCTGTTTAAAAATGATATCTTTTAGAATTTGTGATCATAGTGTGCATTTATTTAAATATTGTTAAACTAAAAATCATAAAATAATACATTACATTAAAATAGCTTCAGCTGCAACATTAAAATGACTTTCTCATAGATTGAGCTTTTTATCCTTTTCAATTGAAATGTATTGTACTTAAATTACAACACAGGGGTATAAGGATACACAAAACAAGATAACTTAAACAGTGAAGGTAAAGCATAAATGTCTTGCAGATATAGTCAATTGTTTAAATAGTTGTAAATTATGCTCAATCATCCTGTTCCTTCCTTAGAGATCATTGAAACGAGTAAGAGCATCTGGAAATGAATTTTGGGACAAAATTCTAAACATGTGACATAAGCATTAATTTTGAGTTGGTGATTAAAGGCTTTTCCTATTCTTCCATTTCCCTTTTTCATATTGCTGCAAAAGACTGGTCAATTACCTTTTTGTGCTTTCAAGGCCAGGGACTACTGATGAACCCTTAGATGCTTTGAATTGTCCTTGCAGCTGTTTTATCTTTGACCTTGAGGTAAGTTTGGCTGGCTGCTTATCAAAGGGTATACAGTCATTCCAGACCTTGATCTTTTCTGCCTCGGTATTATTCAATGGTCTGGTCTGTTCCTGCAGGTTGATGAGATATGCTACTTACGTCTCTACCTTTTCAAACCTCCAACAGTTTCCTGCAATTTATAAAGTGTAATAGTGTATGAAAGAGTCAGTAGATATTTAGTGTGAATGAGCGTGTGAAGGGTGGTAGGTGAGTTTCCTATTAGGAACTACTGATGAACCCTTAGATGCTTTGAATTGTCCTTGCAGCTGTTTTATCTTTGACCTTGAGGAAAGTTTCGCTGGCTGCTTATCAAGTCATTCCAGAGCTTGATGTTTTCTGCCTCGGCATTATTCAATGGTCTGGTCTGTTCCCGCAGGTTGAAGAGATATGCTACTTAGGTCTCTACCTTTTCAAACCTCCAACAGTTTCCTGCAATTCATAAAGTGTAATAGTGTATGAAAGAGACTGTAGATATTTAGTGTGAATGAGCGTGTGAAGGGTGGTAGGTGAGTTTCCTATTAGGGACTACTGATGAACCCTTAGATGCTTTGAATAGCCTTGCAGCTGTTTTATCTTTGACCTTGAGGTAAGTTTGGCTGGCTGCTTATCAAAGGGTATAAGGTCATTCCAGACCTTGATCTTTTCTGCCTCGGTATTATTCAATGGTCTGGTCTGTTCCCGCAGGTTGATGAGATATGCTACTTAACAGTTAAAACCTCCAACAGTTTCCTGCAATTCATAAAGGTTAATAGTGTATGAAAGAGACTGTAGATATTTAGTGTTAATGAGCGTGTGAAGGGTGGTAGGTGAGTTTCCTATCCTTTGCTTTGGAATCCCACTCCACCCATACCTTGTTGTTTTGGACCAGGGGAGTTCTCAGAGTATCCAAATATCCAGGTTTCCTGATGGCATCCAGGAGGTCGGTAAAGATTTTTCTCCATTCCTCAACACCACATGTTTGATGCCAACAGTGTTTCAAAAGCTCTTCTTTTGAAATGAGCTCCAAAACATCTTTGTTTGAAAGATTTTCAAGGTGGTGTTTGAAGAAGTTGTGATCTTTTCGCCTCAATTAGGGTTTGGAGGTCTTCTCCACATACCTTGTTAATACACCTTGCCAAGTGTCCCATAAAAATACCATACAGCCAGTGTGCTTTGATGGTGCAGCATGAGGCAATATGTCACATGAAATGCCAATTATCCAGTCAAATGTTCATTTTTGGCCAGGCTCCAAACATTCTTTTTAATTGGCTGTCATTAAATTATTTTTTTCTTTAACGAAATATATCTTAACCTGTGAATAATTTAATTTACATTAATCCACATCATCATAATGCGCACTTAATGACCTAAGCTGTCGATGCACCTAAAAACACCATTCATTCATTCAACTTGTTACGAAGTTATGTATTTGATATCACACATTCATTACACATTTTTTATCTACTATCATTCATTCATTACAAATTCTTATTTATTTTTTATCATCCAAATACTTTTTAGCCTGTAAATAATGCAATATATTTACATTAATCCACATCATCATAATGCGCACTAAATGACCTTAGATGTTGATGCGCCATAAAACACCATTCATTCATTCATGACACCTTCTGCCAAAGGCTCCAGTCCAAACCCCTCTGTTGTTGTCAGGACACAGTAAAACTGTTGAGCACCTGGCCATGCTCATTATCTACATTAGTCGCACCTGTGGCTTTACCATGGCTGCGTCCTGTTTACTTATTTACCATCTGAAACAAATACATCTTTAATTGGACAAGAATCTATGTAAAATAAGTTCCATTAGGTACCTTTTTGTCAGACAGTTCCACAGATGATGGGACAGTTTTTTACCATATTAGAATTTAGAAATATAACATCTTTATCATTGTAAAAAACTTTTCAAAGAGTGTGTTTCGATCACATGAGAGTTTATCTGTCTATGTTTTGCAGCATAGAGAGAATGGTCCATTTATCTATATATATGAAGAGCATTGAGAAATGCATACATGTCTCTGTTTTGCAGTATATAGAGTGGATATGTTATCACACTTTATCTTCACCTGTTAAATCGCTTTTGTTTTCTGGAACATTTTCTGTTTCACTCTTTATTTAATCGTCATTCGTATACACCATGGCTATTATAACCCCTCTATTTTTTGAGAAAGAAAGAGTTTATTGAAGTTTTTTCAAATAATTGTCACACATGTCATATAAACTTGTAACTATATTTTATTTTGAAATTCATCCCCAGCTAAAATTTGTTCAACACCCTTTTTTCAGTTTCTGAACTTTCATCTGTAAAAGAATATACAGGGATATTAAGTCAGTTCTCATTATTATGCAGCAGTGACAGTGTTTCCCATGACCCCTGTAGTTTTTTATCCTTACTCTCAAGTTTTCTTCAAAACAAGACTTCAGAAATAAGAGGGGAATGACTTTTATTTTATTATGCTTTTCTACCAATAGCATATTGCTGTTCTTTGCATAGTTAATACATTTCAATTTATTGACAACTGCCAACCCAGACATCTGCTCATCTATGTCTGTTAACCCTTTCCCAAACAACAAATTTTTGACTGTCCCTAATTGAAAGAGTTTGCAGACGACATTTCAAAATGTGATGAAATTGGAAAATGATCTTCTGATGGGGCAGAAAACATTGTGGGAAAAGAAAAAAATTGCTCCTTATGTGCAATTTATCCTTTTCCCACAATGTTTCCTAAAAAGTCGTCTGCAACAAAGTGGTCAAATGTTGTTATTGTTTGGGAAAGGGTTAACAAGAAAAAAAGTTCTTACGAAATTTTCCTCGTAATAAATGGTTAAATGGTATGAATATGTGATGAAGTAGTTTGTTTTAACTCTGGTAACTTTTGACGAAAAGACACTCCTGCAATGATTTGATTGTTAATGTTTTGTGTCCCACAAATCATTTTCAAGTTTTTGAGTCAATTTGTTTTTATACATTTTGTATATGGCCAAACTGTCTGCCTATAATCATTCACATATCCCAAACAGTAACCATAGTGGTGTTTAACAAGAGGATTCTTTAAATTTCTATAAAACATTTTGAATGTATATAAAGAGATGTGAGCACATAATTTTTTGTCCTGGAAGAATTAAGTTGACTATTTGAAGAAGTTTTTGAATGCTGTCTCCAATAGCACTGTGTTTTGTAATAAATAATGAAAGAAGCAGCATAACACGCTCTTACAGTTACATTTGCCCCTGGATACAGAGGCTCTAATCCATCATCAGCAGTGTGCTTAAACTCTTATTCAAGATATCTAAATCTATTTCAATGTCAGGGTGACCATAGAACATGTCTTGGTCATCAACATAAAATTCTTCACCTTGGTCATCTGTATATAAACTCTAATCTATTTGTTCCGACTCTTCCCTTTTGTGTATTATTTCTTGCTCAAAAACATGTCCATGGACAAATCCCTTTGGCTCTCAGCGTAATGCCAAGGATCATTTTAGGGGCTTAGGTGCTTGATGCTAGGATAAGAATGTTTGGCATTAAAGTTGGTATACCCTTCCCCTGTCAATTTCTTTTTAATATGAATCCAAAAATGGTGAGTTTCTAGGTACATTTTAGACAAGAAACACCATATTTTCTCCTTTTCTTCTTCAGCTGAACATGCCTCAAAGGTGTTGAACAGTTCACCCGTTCAAATAATTTGCCTTTGCCCCATCCCCCTAAAGTATAAGTTCTAGCACTCTTCAGGAGTGACAAGAAACTCAATAATGTTGAGAGCAAACTTGGCTATGTCTTTTGAACAAGCCCTTGATCTCATTAGATGTTCTTTTTTTACTCTGATTCCATAAAGGCTGTTGCCAAGATACACCAGAGCTTAAATGATTTATAAGTTATTAAATAATTTACGGGATCAAAAGTCATTGATATGTAAGAATGTGTAATTATATATTACCTTAACCATTTATAGTTAAAACTGTGGCACACACAGAAGGTAGTGTTTGGTGAAGATTGGTTGATTGGTGCTCTTTCTACCGAGAACTACCTGTCAGGCAATGTTTTGCAAGAAACAAATACATGGGGTTTTCCTTGGGACAATGCTGACCATTGGTGTTTAAATTGGCAATAGGATGCTCTGTCAACTCACACAGAAGCTTCAGGGTACTGATGTACATATATCAGGGTACCTGAAACGTTCACTGAGCACAAAAGATTTTTAAGTTATGTTCTGTTGAAGTTGTTTCTCTTATTTTTTAGCATGTCTCCACTTTTTCTTTTGAAGACCCCCACTCTTCGAAGTTTTCAGTCGAGGTGGATTCTCAAAACCAATGACCATAGTATTGCGAATGCTTTTCCTTTGTCCTCAAGTAGCCACATTTTCCACAGGTAAAAGCCGCCTCCTTCATTCTCCTGACATTTGTTTTTACCAATGCTTCAGCCTACTTCTTTTTTTGAATTTTTTCTTTTTTTTTGATACAATATCATGAGCCTGGCTAATGGGAAGAGAATCTGTATCGGGATTGGCTGGAGTTGCTGACAGAGTTTGGCGTTTTCGGATGTTTTTACAAGTGCCAGTTGTAATTGGTGAAGATCAAACTTGTGCTCCTGGCCTGGTGGAATTGGGCTCATATCTCTGATGTGAATCTGTACCTAAATTAAAGCAAAACCCTTTAAATTCTTTGTTCTATCAACACTGACAGTTTGTAGAACAAGCCACACAATATAAAAATTTGACGCTTAAAAAAGGTCTCATGTACACAGTGAAAGCAATACACCTACAGATCCACACATATTGCTTGCATCAAATTCTTAGTTTGAAAACTACACACTTTTTTTGAATTTACAATCAAATTATAATAATAAATGAGTACATGCTTATAGTGAGCAAATGTGGTGCTCAATTCGCATCTAGTAGCATGTGTGTTATCTTGATATATGGCAATTAATTACCCGAGACAGAGGGAGTTCAGATGAAAATGTCAATTGAAGTCTCTGCAAGTGGAATATTTTGCATCAGCATTTGTGTCTCTTGTTCCTTAACATGTTAGGTGTACCAGGTTGACTTGTTGTTAATAGCGTACAAAGTGATGCCTGTACATTCCATAACTTGCGGATTATTAACAATTAGCTCCCTTATGTTTCTATAGGCTTTCGTGATCTGGCTCCATCGATCTATTCATCTACCATCCTGTTTGATGGGACTAACATAAGATGAGCCGAGTTTTGTAATAAGCAGCTCCATGTCCCTATTTGAGTCTGGTCTTTGGGCAGCTCTTCCCTCAGCACCATAAAAAGCCTTATAAATGTTAAGAAAATTATTATCATAAATAAATGAGAACTTTTTTTCTGCTGTGATCAATGACTTTTAAGTAGTATCACAGTGACAGTTCTTTTATTCATATGTTCTTTATAATAAATCTGTATGGGTAGAAGTTGTGCCTTTTTCAAGTACAGGGAACAATGACTTTTCTAAGTTGCTATCAAATACATGTAGTACAAATACAAAATACAAATACAAAAGTTTATTTGAAGTAAATAGGCCACCGGCTCACAATACAATCATGCAAAGTCAATAACATAAAAGTAAATTTGATGTGCATATCATACTGCTTCTAAAAGATGAGTAACATAAATTGAAAGCTTTTGTATAATAAATTTGTTATCATTTTGTAGAATGGTGTATAGATTTTGCCTGGTAGGATAAGATGTATGCCATGAATTGAGATCGATTTTTCTGATTTCACTATATTTTTCACAAATGAAGAATGCATGAAATTCGTGAAATACTAGTGTACCTTAGTAACCCATTATTGAATTAGTTGTAATATATTTGTAGTTGACATATCATGATTTATCTCATCAATTACCTTTTGATGCTATCAACTTCTGGGACACATGTTGATTTAGAGCAGATTTTAAATATCACAGCGCCCTTTGTAAGCCTGGGTTGATAGCGGGGTTCAGGAACTGTTTGTTGCCTGTCATATGTTGATAGGAGGTTTCAAAGCCTGATAATGTGTTCATCTTGATCATTGGTCAGTGCTTTGGTCTGGTCTCTCAAACTGTAGAGAAAGTTGGCCAACCTGTCAACTTTGGCAATTCCCCCAATGTTGTCTGGCCCTACAGCTTCTTGCTAAAAACATAATTATATATATATTTGATAATTTGATAAAGCCTTTACTTAAAAGTATCTCTAAATGCAATAAATGTATATAAAAAAGAAATTGTATTGGTTTTTCGCCTTTAGATCAGAAAGGCGTCAAAACAAAACATCAATGATTAAAGACCATCACACTATAATGAATGTCATGAACAGTTTTCATTGTCTAAAATATCAAACTCAAATGTCTCAAAACTTTCCTATTGGAAGACTTACGCTGTTACTAAAATGTTGCTTGCAAATGTCTGCAATGTAAGATTTCTTTTATAGCCTACACTGTTTTCATTGCCTTCAATTTTTAAACAAAATTCATGAGAATATATTATTGCTTCCTATTGTGTTACAAAGTTGTTACAATGTCTTTCACTTACATCAATACTTTCGTCATCAATAAGAGGATCATGACCCGAGAAACATGAACCAGTTCATTATTTCCCAAATTAGCATTTGTCTGGTCAGGCTGCGATGGTGTAACTTGGGGTATAGTTCGGTCATATGGCTTGACCATATCACTAAAACCTTTGTCCCCTTCTTCTTCATCCAGGCTTCCATCACTTGGATCTGGTTCAAATGTTTCCTGGTTTAGGTCTTCTGGGTCTATGATGAAATCCCCCATAACCTTATCTATTTGGCCATACAGATATTCCACACCTATCTTTTCACCTGAAACAGTTGACAATCAACAGTATTCAAATCATGTCAGGATATTTTGTCCTTTATTCTGAGTTTTGAAAATATGACATTTTACACAAACTAAATAACCAGCATATTTGTGAGGTGGTATGAAGTCTGACAATTTTATTCGACAGAACCTGTTGGCTGAGCAGATCTCATTCAATGCTTGGCGTAAAAGTCCACTGTAGCTAGAGGATGTTCTTTTCGTTTCGCTTGACTTGTTAGTCACGATCCTCATTCCATTGCCTTATAAATACTCTCAATGTGACGTTGTTGTTCCTTGAAACAAAATGAATGAACTAAAACATCATCACTGTGCCTGCCGAAGTAAACATATGGAAAATCCCTGTGTGGTTTCAGAGTACCCTATTCTAGTATTGCCTTCCTCTGAATCAATCTGGCAAAGGAGATGGACAGCATATCCCATGTCATGTTCTGCAATCCAGCGGAATGTCTGTCCAGAGTATTTCCCGAACTGGATACAGTAGAGTCCCCTTAAAGTGAAGGCATCTGGATTGTGAATGTTGCTTGCTCTTGCCAGGTTCACTGCCCGTTGGTGGACATTGTTTGCTGCAGCACAAGGAACGTCTTTTTTCCTTGGCTCTACAGCAGCTCTCTTAGCCTCAGCAGTAGGCTTAAACATTAATACCACTTAATCTATATCATATTTATTAATCCAAGTTTATCATAAGAAAATTATGCACTTGTATCGATAGGAAAACACAATAACTATCCACTCTATATAAAAAGTCTATCCTCTTGTATAGGAAAGCACTCAAAAATACACACTTTAACAAGTCTTAGCTCCCATAACCCATATTGCCCCTTTTTTATTTTTCTTGAAGTTTTCATGTTTTTGAGCCACTTATCAAATCTTATTAGTGATGATGTAGGGCAAAAGCAACTGCCTTAATAGTGTTTGTGAGTTCCTGTGCTTTCTTTACTGCATTTCTTGCATTTCATGCTTGAAATTCCCTCTTGTACCTTTTTTGTTGGTACTATGCATGATAACTCCTCCCGCTCCCTTTGCCTTCGATAACACAAGGTCGATCTTTGGAGATTTTCTGGTTCCTTGCTATTAGAAGAAGTAACAAATGTTGCAACTTCAGATATATGTGCTTGAGAAAGGACAGGTTGAAGGGTGCCTTTTCTTCCAAACATTGCCTGTCCAGTCGTGTCCTTTGGCAGTAC
The DNA here is from genome assembly GCA_947846245.1 of Cerastoderma edule. NCBI lineage: Eukaryota > Metazoa > Mollusca > Bivalvia > Cardiida > Cardiidae > Cerastoderma > Cerastoderma edule. The sequence continues at coordinate 35,620,520 of OX401406.1, read as the reverse complement.
AAACACATGGTGTTGTTCTTGATGGAAACACTAACCAATGATGTTCAATTGGTTGCAGGAAGGTGGAGGGTAAACTTTTGCTTCCAAAGCTGGAGCTAGTGTCAACATTCCTTGTTCTAACATTTTTCGAACGTTTGCCTTTTCTTTTTTGTTGAAACACTCTGACAGAGTGGTGTTTTTCACTTCTAATAACTGGATATTAGTTTGAGCCAATTTTCTGTCGTTAGTTACAATTCTGTCACGAATGTTTCGGTAGGCTCTTGAAACAAGGGTGAAATGGAGTATAATCTTTCCTTCCTGTCAGACTGGTGCTGGATGTTGAACATACAGCTTAACCTAAAGAGACTTAATGTATCTATTGGCACCAGGCCATTGGGATGGATCAGATCCAAGACCTAGAAAGAGATATAGATATATTTGTCTTGCAGATATAGTTAAGTGTTTAGGGATTACCCATAAAAGGAGTTAAGTGTTTAGGGATTACCCATAAAGGGATTACCCTCTTGTATTTCCAAATGGCATTTGACTGGGTGAATAAAGGACCATCCTATTCGTCCATTTCCCTTTTTCATATTGTAGAAAAACAACGGTCAATAACCTTTTTATGCTTTCAAGGTCAGGGCCTACTGATGAACTCTTGGATGATTTGAATCTTCTTTGTAACTGCTTAATCTTTGACCTTGGTGATATGTTGGCACAGAGACGTTGCTCTTCAACACTGATCATGTCTTGGTGTAGAGAGGGATTCCTTCAGGGTCCTGAATACAGGAGGACATGTTTCCTCTGTGATTCCCACTCCACCCACACCTTGTCACTTTGGAGCAGCAGAGTTCCCAAAGTATCCAAACCTTCAGGTCCTGTGAAGGCAACCAGGAGGTCCGTAATTATTTTCTCTGTCTCTTCTACACCACATGTTTGATGCTGACAGTGTTTTTGAAATCTCCTTTTTCTGAAATGTGCTCCAAAACATCTGTTTTTTTTTTTTTTTTTTTTTTTTTTTTTTTCTTAGCTCTAAACCCTTTATTGTGTCAAACAGAAGCATCACTCATTATAGGCAACACAACAATTTTATCATGACTAGAATGTTCACCCTTTATATGTTACAATCACATAACATAACGTCTTATATTTGCAGAAAAATGCATGTACAAGTATGTACGTATTTTTAAGACAACAGAATTCTTAGCTCTAAATCATTTATTGTGACAAACTAAAGCATCATCCCTTATGGGCTATATAAGATACCATCATAACTAAAAAGACCATTCCTTTTATCTAACATTTACATAGCATAACACCCTATACTTGCAGAAATATACATGTTCATGTATACATATGTATGTATTTTTATGACTACATCAATGTAACATTGTGACAAAATGAGACGCTCCCTACTGCGAGCCATATCCTCTTCCGTCACAACTAATTAAATAACTCGGCTTATGTTTCTAACCATTTATCATAATGTCTAATATTTGCATTTACAATTAGACAAGAGCATATATCTATTATGTGATAAGGGACATCAACTAAAAACAATGTGACAAAATGAGAAATCACTCACTGCAAGCTATATCCCCGTCCATCATAACTAATTAATTAAATCATCTTATGTTTCTAATCATTTATCATAAATTCTTATGTTTGCATTTACACTTTGACAAAAGAGTATAACTATTATGTGATAAAGAGAAATCAATATAGACAATGTGACAAATAAATCATCTTATGTTTCTGATCATTTAACATAATGTCTAATATTTGCATTTACACTTGGACAAAAGAGTATAACTATTATGTGATAAAGGGGCATCAATTATTAAAACAATGTGACAAAATGAGACGCCTCTCACTGCGAGCAATGTTCCCGTCCGTCACAACTAATTAAATGAATCATCTTATTTTTCTGATCATTTAACATAATGTTTAATATTTGCATTTACAATTAGACAAAAGAGTATAACTATTATGTGATAAAGGGACGTTAATCAAAACAATATGACAAAGTGAGACGTCTCTCACTGCGAGCAATATTCCCGTCCGTCACAACTAATTAAATAAATCATCTTATGTTTCTGATCATTTACATAATGTCTAATATTTGCATTTACACTCTGACAAAAGAGTATAACTATTATGTGATAAAGGGATGTTAGTCAAAACAATATGACAAAATGAGACGCCTCTCACTGCGAGCAATATTCCCGTCCGTCACAACTTATTAAATAAATCATCTTATGTTTCTGATCATTTAACATAATGTTTAATATTTGCATTTACACTCTGACAAAAGAGTATAACTATTATGTAATAAGGGGACGTTAATCAAAACAATATGACAAAATGAGACGTCTCTCACTGCGAGCAATATTCCCGTCCGTCACAACTAATTTAATAAATCATCTTATGTTTCTGATCATTTAACATAATGTTTAATATTTGCATTTACACTCTGACAAAATAGTATAACTATTATGTGATAAGGGGACGTTAATCAAAACAAAATGACAAAATGAGACGTCTCTCACTGCGAGCAATATTCCCGTCCGTCACAACTAATTTAATAAATCATCTTATGTTTCTGATCATTTAACATAATGTTTAATATTTGCATTTACACTCTGACAAAAGAGTATAACTATTATGTGATAAAGGGACGTTAATCAAAACAATATGACAAAATGAGACGTTTCTCACTGCGAGCAATATTCCCGTCCATCACAACTAATTAAATAAATCATCTTATGTTTCTGATCATTAAACATAATGTCTAATGTTTGCATTTACACTCTGACAAAAGAGTATAACTATTATGTAATAAAGGGATTTTAGTCAAAACAATATGACAAAGTGAGACGTCTCTCACTGCGAGCAATATTCCCGTCCGTCACAACTAATTAAATAAATCATCTTATGTTTCTGATCATTTAACATAATGTCTAATATTTGCATTTACACTCTGACAAAAGAGTATAACTATTATGTGATAAAGGGACGTTAATCAAAACAATGACAAAATGAGACGTCTCTCACTGCGAGCAATATTCCCGTCCGTCACAACTAATTAATAAATCATCTTATGTTTCTGATCATTTAACATAATGTCTAATATTTGCATTTACACTCTGACAAAAGAGTATAACTATTATGTAATAAAGGGACGTTAATCAAAACAATATGACAAAATGAGACGTCTCTCACTGCGAGCAATATTCCCGTCCGTCACAACTAACTTAATAAATCATCTTATGTTTCTGATCATTTAACATAATGTCTAATATTTGCATTTACACTCTGACAAAAGAGTATAACTATTATGTAATAAAGGGATTTTAGTCAAAACAATATGACAAAATGAGACGCCTCTCACTGCGAGCAATATTCCCGTCCGTCACAACTTATTAAATAAATCATCTTATGTTTCTGATCATTTAACATAATGTCTAATATTTGCATTTACACTCTGACAAAAGAGTATAACTATTATGTGATAAAGGGATTTTAGTCAAAACAATATGACAAAGTGAGACGTCTCTCACTGCGAGCAATATTCCCGTCCGTCACAACTAATTAAATAAATCATCTTATGTTTCTGATCATTTAACATAATGTCTAATATTTGCATTTACACTCTGACAAAAGAGTATAACTATTATGTGATAAAGGGACGTTAATCAAAACAATGACAAAATGAGACGTCTCTCACTGCGAGCAATATTCCCGTCCGTCACAACTAACTTAATAAATCATCTTATGTTTCTGATCATTTAACATAATGTCTAATATTTGCATTTACACTCTGACAAAAGAGTATAACTATTATGTGATAAAGGGACGTTAATCAAAACAATATGACAAAATGAGACGTCTCTCACTGCTAGCAATATTCCGGTCCGTCACAACTAATTCGATAAATCGTCTTATGTTTCTGATCATTTAACATAATGTTTAATATTTGCATTTACACTCTGACAAAAGAGTATAACTATTATGTGATAAAGGGACGTCAATCAAAACAATATGACACAATGAGACGTCTCTCACTGCGAGCAATATTCCCGTCCGTCACAACTAATTAAATAAATCATCTTATGTTTCTGATCATTTAACATAATGTTTAATATTTGTATTTACACTCTGACAAAAGAGTATAACTATTATGTGATAAAGGGACGTTAATCAAAACAATACAGGGCTTTTTCTCACCCTTTTGGGAAAGGTACCTGTACCGATGGAATTGGGAAAAAAAGCGCGATTTTCATCAAAATTGGGAATTTTTGGCATAGAAAGGTAAAGCTATAATTAACAAGATATGAAGTTACAATTATAACTGTTACACATGTTTACTCTTGGATCAGAACATTGGCAAAGTGATGGTGATATAATCACAGGTCTATGGCCCTGGGTCTAATGTTTTTAAAATTGTCAATAATCTGTTGTAATTGCTCTTCATCGAGATATTCTGGTCCATCAGAGCAAATTCTCATTAGTGAGGACAGAGTTTCCTGCTTTAAGGAACTTCTATGGTTGGTACAAAGATTGTTCATCAAAGAAAAAACTCGCTCCACAGACGCTGTACTTGTAGGAATTAATCTTGAGAGCATCAACAGATCAAACATTGTTGGAAATGTCCTTCGAAGAATATCGTCTCTCATCATGTAATGTAAAGGATCGTCTTCTCCTCTTTGCCTATAAAGTATAAATACATACTTATAATGGTAAGTATTATCCAATTAAACACCCCCAGAAACAATTTACTTTTACTTCTTGCCTGTCAGTACATCTAGATTCTATTTCAGCTGGAATGAATTGTTATATTCAAAACTCATTCTTCCCTTCTGCTCGAAAAAAGCTTTAGCAAGTTTTAAAAATAAAGTACTGTAAGATTGATTTACCAGTTCTGAATCAAACAAGAAACTTTTCTTCTGTAAAGTATTATTGATTGAATCTGATTATCATTAATAAATTTTCTAGATCCAATGCAAATCATGTTTAATTCTCTATTGATTTCTCAATTACAAGCACAAAAGGCTAAGACAAGGACAAATGAAATAACCACTGACTTCATCATAAGCATTTGTGGCTTAAAAGCTGAAAACTCTGCAATGGCTGCATCCTTGTTGAACAAGGCAGGACTCTGTGACCTATGACCTTCAAAATCGTCTCCTTGAACTTCGCCATAATGGGAGGATAGGGTTCTAATTTCATGCTTAAAAAATAAATACATGTATTGTTATTAATTTCATTACTTCAATAAGTTAGTAATTATTATAAATCATTTGAAAAATATGTTAGTCACTCAAATTCAATCCTTAAACAATACATACATGGAATTATGTAATATATTGGTACTAACATTTCCATAATCAATTAATTCAACCATCGTTTCTGGAAGATGTGATAGGTTGAAGATTGAAAATGCTGCCAGCACTGGTGAAGGGCGGAACGCATCTTCTAATTCAGCGATGAGTTTAAGTACCATTGGAACAGCAACCTCTTCCACCATCTGATGATGTGTATGTACACCCACGTTCCTGAAAGGTCAAAGTGAAATAAATTCAAACAAACTTAACAGAAATGGAATTGTGTCATTAACAACATACATTTATTTGAACGTCTTGTATCATTAAGATAAAGGTCAGCAAGAATCTCACCTCAGTCTCCTAGTGTAAACTGTTCGTTCATCTACTTCCTCAAAAAGCTGTGCTGTTCTGGACATGTATAGGGGCACATTGGTATTGTTCACTGTTGCTCTGAATTGTTCAGTTAAGTTATGAAGAGTGTCAATCAGGTCCTTAAAAGTAAGAAGGGGAAAACATCAACAATTTAGTCATGGTAAAAATATATTGTTTTCTTGCATGTTAACTAGTTTCAATCATAAACAAGAGTTACGACAGTAGACTATGTGATATAGACCATAGTAGGATCCTGTTTACATATCATAAAATTTCAATCCGAAATATTTATTTTGAGTTCAATTACCTTCAATTTAATTGTCACCATTGAGAAGTCCACCGACCCCTGCAAATACTTGCAAAAGAAATTGACTGGGTCAAGCAAGTCACACAGCACTATGATGGCAAAAAGCGTTGTTTTGTTTGTTATGGCATCCCGTATTCCAATCACCTCTGGCTCTCTCTTTCGTTCAATCAGCTCATCTAAGGTGTCGACAATCTACAATACAAGGTACAGAAACATTTTAAACCTAACGATAATCTCTGTTTCTACCGCTACCTTGAAGACAGTCAGTATATGCTGTATTGCATCTCAGTGAGTCACACCTGAGAAGCACATGCTATTCCTTGTTTGATTGTTAATAATATTTTAATGCCAATGAATAATATGGGTCTTGAACTGTAGAGGTTGATCACTAGTTTAATAACTTAATGGTCAAAGCATTATTAAATAATGAGTATAGTGTAAGTGAATGACTATCCAGAATGCAAGTTGACTTTAATCTGTATCATTTGAAATAGAAACATTTTAGCAGGTGTAATATGTGTATGTGATAACACTATTTTACCTGAACAAAACGATCAATCACCCTCTTGCAAGCCTGTCCATGTGAAAGCCATCTCGTAGCTGCAGCCCTTACAAGTACAAGTTCGCGAATGGCGTAGCTTTCCTGGACGTCCTTGAAGACACCAAATCTCTGAGGTGAATTGTCAAACAGGTGGTAAATAGACAGCAAAGCCTCATCCACACTGACCAGTACTGGAAAAAACTTCATTAAGTGCTTCACTGCGAGGGCAAGCCTGTGACTGCGACAGTTAATGTACAGGCAATGGGGAACAACATGACGAAACCTTTTCTGTAGACCTAAAAGAAAACAAATCAAACCAGTGATCAAATCTGCGGGAACAAGCCAGTGGGTGATTTTTCCTTTGGGATAGAAGGGAAAACATTGTGACAAAAGAAGAAAAAATGCTCATAATGAGCAATTTCTTCTTTTATCACAATATATATATTTTTTTTTAAAAAATCATCAGCTACAGACATGTTTAACGCCATATCCAAAAAGTAATGGGCTAATTAACCAAAATAATCTGACCCCACCTCCCCATTTTAAATTAGGAAAACATTGTGGAAAAGATCAAATTGCTTGGAATGTGTTTGATTAAAGTCAAACATTTATAATTTTTACCTTTGTTTTGCCCGCTCATGGTGTTACATCCATCAAATCCATTGAAAAGCACCTTGGAAATGTCGATGCCCTTACTCTGGAGGAACTCTTGTATTGCGTCCATGAGGGATTCTGCTGTTGTCCTTATCACGTTCACAATGCCGACAAAATGGTCATCTATTTTGTTTCCAACGAAACATCTAATCAGAATAGCAAATTGAGCCCTGTTGGCCTCATCAGTTGACTCATCAGCCAAGAGAGCTATGTATTTAGCCATTCTTATCTTGTCAAGGATGTCCTTTTCAACCATTTGATCAATGGCACAAACAATGTCAGACACAGAACTAGATGATGTGTACATAAACTGGGGGTACAAATTTTCATATTGTTCAATATTTGGACAGTTTTCGCGTTTAAGGTGGTACATTACATCATGAACACTATCAAGCGCCCATTGCTTTTTAATAACAAAATATGTGGTGTTTATCAAGGAACCAATATACTTTCTGTGAGTCTCAAGTTTCAATGTTTCTCTCTTTCTCACCAACGAATCAATAGTCTGTTGACTACCACTAGATACAGCAGAATGAGAGTGGTTCTTTGCAACAGCCTCCTGATGAGCTTTGGATTGCTGGTGGGATTCTAATTTCCTAATGGGGTGATCCCCCAACTCTGTTCCAAAAATGAAAGGCGACCTGTTACTGGAATTGTCAGTGAAGAATACTTGGCAGTGTTTGCAACAATACCCTTTCTTAGAAAAGCTAAAGAAAAGCCATTCATAGTGCAACTCGTATTTAGTTGCCAACGTATTTTTAGGTCCTAGTTCTTGTGTGGGCTTTGGTGCCTTATTGTCGTCGTTGTTTGATGTGGATGGATCACAATTTGACTTCGAACTTGACTTACTTCCACATAAACTTGAATCCGACCTCGACGGCGACGTTGTAGAGCTTGACGTCGTCGATTCCGGTAGAGAGGTGGACGTCGTCGGTTCTGGTGTAGAGCTTGACGTCGTGGGTTCCGGTAGAGAGGTGGACGTCGTCGGTTCCAGTGTAGAGCTTGACGTCGTCGGTTCGAGTGAACCATCATCACGTACAGTTGTACTCTTAAAGAATGTGTTGATTGGTTTTGTTGATGCATTATTTGATTTTAGTCGTTTCAAATAATACTTGTTATTGTGCGACATTTTGTACTGCAGACGCTAATACTGGTAACTAAGCAGACGAAAAACCAGCGTGTCACCGGTGACCGTTATATTTACACGTCGGAAAATTCAACTTATTATGTCCTGACGGAATTAGCCGAGTAGTTCCAAATGTCATGTATGTGTTTTGAAAGTCAGAAAATCATAAATGCTGTATCAAATGGGTTTTATAGTTAGTTTCTGAATTATGAAATGATTTTTTGTGTGCATGCAAAACTTTCAATTGTTTTATGCCTAATTTTATCAGAGGAAAAAAATCGGCGAAAGCTTACTTCCGGTTTTACGAAACGGCGAAATCACACTTTCGGACATGTCCTAGCTTCGGATACGGACTTATAGACTAGGGTATGAAATCTTACGGCTCATTTAATGGTGGAAATAATTGATTTTGAGAGTGTAATACGAGTTTTAAAGTACAAAGTATTTTAGGTCTAAGTCATGGAATTGGGAATTTTATCCTCCAATTGGGAATTTATTTTTCAATTGGGAATTTTTTTTTTAAATTCTGAAGGGGAAAGGTACCGTTTACCGGAGGTAGATTTATAGAGAGAAAAAGCCCTGCAATATGACAAAATGAAACGTCTCTCACTGCGAGCAATGTTCCCGTCCGTCACAACTAATTAAATAATTCATCTTATGTTTCTGATCATTTAACATAATGCATGGGTAAAAGTTTTCCGTATTATGACGGAATTCCGTATTTCCGATCTTCGTCAGGGCCGTTTTTCCAAATCACATAAATTCGAGGAGAAAATTGGGGGGGGGGTAATTCTGCGTAAAATTTCACCATGACATTCCTGACGTCCAAGGACCGGCAGGTCAAATTGTTGTTGTTATCTTCACTAAACGGAGTAAATAAATAACGTCATCCCATTGGTTAAGAAAACAATAATTGCCGAATCAATCGAATTTTAATTTTGACAACCAATGGGATTACGTTATTTATTTACTCCGATTAGAAAAAGTAATGGCCGACTCCAAACGTCAAACAGTGAATATTTATTGTTAATATCGCAAATGTGAATTGTGTGTCCGATGCCCGATGTTGTAACCGCATCATATCGAAAGAGAATGGACATATCTTTCGAAGGTATGTGGCTTTTGGATATTTTCGGGAGGAATTAGTGAAAATTTGCTAAAAACTACCGGTTTCGTGCATCCGTCCGTGGACGTCAGGAATGTCATGGTGAAATTTTACGCAGAATTTTGTGAAACTCTTTGCTGTTTCTGATTGCATTGACGGATTTTGATAAAACAAAAAGTGTTTTTGAAAAGAAAAATCATTCCTAGACACGATTCAGTAGAGATTTTTGAGATCCTGTCAATTTTAAGTGACTTTTGGGTGATTAGTAACTTTCTCAACTTACAGTTACTGATTGTGAAAATAAATTGACATTGTGTAGATCAACTTTCTGCTTTTCTAACTTTTAAACCTTTGATTTGTAGTGTTGTCCTCTATTTCACCTTCAAAATGTAGAGAATAATATCAGTGTTTAAGTATATTTAAAGGCCTCAGATTGCACTCCAATATGCTAAAATCCAGGAGCTTCCGGGGGCCTCTGGCCCCCTGGACCCCCAGCCAGGGCGTTGCCCTGTACCCACCGGGGGCCCTGCGGCCCCCAGCTTGAAATTTCAGTATTTTCACTTTTATGAACTTTTACCCATGATAATGTTTAATATTTGCATTTACAATTAGACAAAAGAGTATAACTAATATGTGATAAAGGGACACATTTATCTGTCTGTCACAGACGTAATAATATGCTTCCCTTCTATGTTATAATCACGTAATAATAATCAGTTAGCACAAGGTATATTACTTGTATAAACAAAAGAGATAATTATTATGTGATGAAGGGACATATTTGGCAGTCTTTCACAGATAAAACAATACCTTTTCTTTACATTGGATATAATGCAACATATTGCATACTAATCGGAATAATTGTATGTTACAAAGACCATAACAAACTTAGTCTGATACCAATTGAGATCAATAGAAACATTGTCACCAGAGTGAACTTTGCTCACTGTAAGCAAATTCCAATATTTGTTTAAACAGCAAGTGTTTGAAATGAATAGTAGTAACAATGTGACAAAGTAAGACATTCATGTTGAACTAAAAGGGATAAACATGTCTGTTACCTCAAAATCAATAGAACAATATGAGAAAAGGAGACGAATCACACTGTGGGAAGTCTCACTACCCGTCACAATCATAAGAATGGCGCGTCCAAGGTCTGTTTATCTAAATTAAATGATTTATACTCAATTCAGATTTCAAACATTGCAACTAGTGTGACAAAATGTGGGAATGTCTTATTGTATAACAGCTTCTGCAACATGTGTGTGTGTAGGTTAAGTTGGGATGATTTCATGGTCAGAGTAAACGTTATGAAAAACTAATCTATTGGAATTTCAAAGGCAAAAAGGATAGTTTGTGTTTATATCAGCAGGAGGCATGGCGACACTATTGTGGAGTTATTTGGCACCACTTTTGGCTGCACGCACTTTGTCTCTGTGGTCAATAATCACCTGGGAGATACAGTCAAAGATATCAAACTTGATTCTCTCGTTCTCAGTTGTGAGTCCGTAAACGGAACCGTTGAAGAACCACGCACTGTTTATTTGTTCATGAGCAAAAAGCCTGTTTATAAGGCCACTATTAAGCCGGGTTACGTCGTCTGCCAACTTGTATCCGGATCCACTAACTTCTTTCCGCTTTCGCATTATCCTGGACTTTACAGAGTTGTTTGTGGTCTTGATAATCACTGATTTTGGGTCGGTACTTCGTCCTGGTAATCGATGTATCGCTAGGATTTCAGATTTTCGAAGGTCTGTTCTGGCGTTCGTCAAAATAGCACAAACTTTTTTGACTAATCCCTCTTCGGTTTCATCGCTGTCGTTAGGAATGTTTCTTAACTTGATATTATTCTTTCTCGAATACTGTTCATTATAATTTGCCATCTGAATAGCTTGGTTGATTTTCGAGGAATGTTCTTCTACCGTACTCAATGTTTCGGAGGTTGACTTGGTAATGCTTTCCGACTGTTGTTTGAGTCTTTCAGATAGCACATTGTTCTCGTGAGACAGGAAGTCTATCTGTTCTTGAAGAGGCGATAACATTTCCTTCATTTGAATCGTAATGTCGGTTCTCAACTTATTCTCAAGGGTTTGAAGGACACTACTTACTGTTTTCGACACAACTTTTTCTATGTCCGCTTTTTACAAGATGTCAGCCAGTTGTACCCTTATGCATTTTAGCTCAGACATTATTAATTCAGAGCTTACAGATTCACTAACACTGGTTTCGCCTACCTCAATGCAAAGGGATGAATCGTCTGCCGACATGTCCTTGGTTGATTTCTTCTGTTTCGTGCCAGTTCCTCTTGGGGTGTCGGTTGTCTTTTGGATGGTTGAGGTTACTTTCCCTTTACCCGGCATGTTTAGGTTTTATTGTTGTACACGTTACACGAGTATATTTGGAATACACGTAACTGGACGTAAATATCCACGACTTATCAACGACCTATCGAGTTAAGGGATATTATGGTATTATGGGATACCTGTAGCACGAGGATCCCGATTTTTCGAGAGTTAACACAACTCACTACACTCTATTTTTAGAACAATCACAAAAGAAAACTCATAAATCTCTCCTTTTCTCACAATACTGATAATTATTCCATTAAATATTATTAAAAACCATATCTTGGTACATTCCTTCACGTTTTTATGTAAGATTCGTCGTTATTCCATCACTTAAATCCGGTATAATTAAGCTTTTACGTTAGAGCATTGTTTTCGTGTCTTGCTCGAGACGCATCCATTCCAAACCCTTCAAAACATCTGTGTTTGAAGGATTTTCAAGATGGCGTAAAAGAAGTTTTGATCTTTTTGCCTCAATCAGAGTTTGGAGATCTTCTCGACACACCTCGTAAATACATCTAGCCAGGCGTCCCATGAAAATACCATACAGCTGGTGTGCTTTGGTGGTGCAGCATGAGGCAATGCATTGCATGAAATGCCAAAATTCCAGTTGAATGTTCATTCTGGCCAGGCTCCAAACATTCTTTTTAGTTGATGTCTATACAGCAGCCTCAATCAACATACATCAGGACTGGTTGCTCTACCTGAGTAGTCTTGTTTCAATTGATGAGACATTTCTTACTCATTTAAAATATATATCTCTCAATATCATTAACTCATTACAAATTATTTAACCACTATCATTTACTTTTTACACATTTTCTATCTACTATTCATTACAAATTCTTATTTATTCTATGTCATCCAAATACTTTTTAGCCTGTAAATAATTCAATATACATTTATCCAACATATTGATTCATCCTAATCCTATCCACATCAACATAATGCGGCAGCGCTAAATGACCTTAGATGTTGATGCGCCATAAAACACCATTCATTCACTCATTCATTGATGAGACCTGCCAAAAGGCTCCAGTGCAAACCCCTCTGTAGTTGTCAGGACACAGTTGGCCATTCTCATTCCCTACATCAGTGGCCCATGTTGCTGTTCCTTGGCTTTGTCTGGCTATCTTCTTAACAATCTGAAACAAATGTATTTTCAATTGGACAAGAAACTACATGTATGTCAAAATCAGTTCCTTTCGGTACCTTTTTGTCAAACAGTTTCCACAGATAATGGGACAGTGTTTTACCATTTTAGAAATAAATGTACGTCTTCTTTTATCATTGTAAAAAAAAAATTTTACTTTTCAAAGAGTGTGTGTTTCGATCCCATGAGAGTTTAAGGAATCCGTTTTGCAGTATAAATAGAGAATGGTTCATTTATTTCTGAAGAGCAATGGAAAATGCTTACATGTCTCTGTTTTGCAGTGTATATATATATATATAGAGGATATGTTACATGAATCATACTTATGTGAAGGTTGTAGATTAATGCACCATTGAAGAGTCCCTAAGTTGAAACATGTGTATTTTCATTAGATGACTATTGTTTACAAATTCTTATTTATTTTTTCCTTAGAAAAATACATTTTAACCTGTTAATATTTTTGATATACATTTATCCACATCATCATAATATTATGATTATAAGCTGTAATATTATAATTATAATGTTTTAAGATAAGCAATATTCATAACCCCATTGCCTTAAAGTTTAGCTTGTGATTTTCTATTGATGATTTATGATTTTATTATACATTTTCATGTCAAAGTGATTGTTTTTTATGAATTTGACTGCATATTGTTTGTGCTGATGAATTGGTATACATAGATATTTTGCAAATTCTTAACCATATGAGTATGAGAACCAGGAACCGACTATATGCAAACAGGTTAGATCCAGGCCAGCTGCCAAGTAAATTGGTGGCTGGCCTGTGATCTAACCTGTTTGCTACTCTAAGTATCTATCTTCAACAAAATTAAGCAGATATTAAAGGTTTATGAAGGCAGATGACACAGAAATCTATTTTATTAGAAAACTATCTAGCATTCTATGGGTTAAGAATTGAATATTTTGGAATTTAGCTGCTTCATAGACCTGATAAACATTATTAGGTTTTTGGCTGCTTTCATACGGCTTTATTTTGAATTTGAATCATATAATATACCGGTATATCATTGTGATTGCTTCATAATTTGATATTATTGATTATCCTTTTGAATTACTACTTATTTCATAATTGTTGATACTCTATGTAGTTTTTGATATTTGAAATAGTTTCCTGCAAATTGCTAGGAATAAAGAATTGTACCTTTCAATGAATGATTTGAGAAAAAAATATTTTTTATATATATTTATGAACTTTGTTACCTTTGTTATATCATATGTGTTCATTTGTTACCATTGTTTTATCATATGTGTTCATAAGTAAAATAAATTTATAAAGAATAAACCTTTGTTCCGTATTATTTATTTATCATCCAATTTATAGAGCATGAGCAATTTGAATGATACTTTAGGGGAAGAACCTCTATGTGCACACAAAATATTGTTAAGAATTTTGGAATTATCTATATTTTACAACTGGATTATCTTTTCTTGATTGACCACTGATTCTATACCTTACTTCGACCATTATGCCCTTCAAATTATGGGCATAAGTTAAAGACACTATAGGGGGAAGAACCTCTGTAAACATTAAGTATGGCATTGAATTACTGTTATACTCATAAAGATGTATATGATCATTGCTCAGAGAGGACCTGACATATTATATACCTGAAGGAGGAAGCTTCAAAAGAAAGGTAGAGTGATGTTTATATAATGTCTGTGTCATCAATTCACAAACATCCTTGAGGTAAATGTCAATAGAGCAATTTTCAGTTCTTTATTGGGGTCCTTCTCTCCCTTTAACTGATATATGCAACTCGCTATAATATATAACTGCCATTAAGTGGTCAATAGAATCCATATGTGTGAAATTTCTTGCATACCTACGATCCAGGGCATATATATTTACATCACAACCAGCCAATTATATTTGGTGTGAGTATTATGTGTGTTCCATAAACTTATAGTACAGGAACAACTTAATGCTTTAATGCAAACAGGTTAAAACACTGGCCCCTTTACTTTGATTTAACCTGTTTGGTACTCTGGGTATCTTTCCTCATAACTATTTTGCAGGTGTTCTATCGTTTTGGAAACCAAACAGCACACAAATCTATTTTTAGAAAACTAAAGAATGGAGATGGAATTTGAGATTAAGACTATTATATCTCATATCAAACAACCACTTCTCTGTTATATGAAGTCTGAAGCCGTTATTAATAGCTGGTATAGATTTTAGAGTAAAAAGGAAGACTGTTACACCTATGTTTTGGACAGCAGACGTGTAGATGGCCCGACACTACTTTACAAGAGTTGTACCTTTTTTGACAGAACGTTAGTACACTATGGCAGTGTGATTAGTTTTAAAATGTCAGCCATTTCAGCGCTTTGATTGTGAGTTGTACTGAATTGTTTTAGTTATGCATGCATGCATGTTGTTTTCGGTAAGTGAATGAAAATCAACTATTTGGTTTCATGCTTTAGGCAATTTAGTTACAGAAATCTCATCTCAGTTAGTATATAATGTTCCGAATTTAAATATGTATTGCCAGTCACATTGAAAACTTTGAAAGTACCCTATCTTCAAGTTATTCAGTATAAATCAGATATGTCTATTCTATAGAGATGATGTGTGTTGTGGTTAGATATACGATCGTCGAACAGATTCACAAACTGGTTGGAAAGAATTGAAGATTGTAGTAAATTGTTTAAAGACTTGACTGTCCTTGTAACCTACAAATCCCTACATAAATTACACAGGTATGATTATAAGTTGCTTTATCTCGCAAACCACCTGTTCTCCCGTAAAGCCGGTTATCATCCTTAAGGAAGTCAGACAATGCTTTGCAACATGAGGCTGCCTTTAATTTACCTTCTATAAACATGATACTCTGTCACGAAGTGATCATACATGATGTTCATCCTCAAATTAAACTAAATGTCATGAAATATCCCCAAAGTTATTTTGGTGTATTGAATTTATAGGTATTCCGTCTGTACTATCAGAGACTATGTCTCTGGTACAATACAGTGTATACACAATCGCAACTACTCGTGTATTTCCGTGAGCGGAGAAATACACCCCGTACGTATTCAATTTCATTATAGGGTGGCAATAATTCGGGTGAATCGTCCAAAGCTAACAAATGTCGAAATGATGAAAAAAGCTTCGTTCATGGATCATTATTGAGACTAATCCACGTTGAGTAGATCAATGTACATGGAGGTGTTGAACCACCGTTTTAATTCATTATCTGTTGTCGGAAACTCACAAATAATAGAGTAATTATAGGTTGTGATGTATGCGCCTGTTTTCTAAATCAAATTAAGTGAATATTTTGATTTTACATAAGATCTATATTTTGAAACGAAAGTACGATAAAGTAAGTCTCGCGAGAAACAATATGGTGGCTTCCATATTGTTTCAGAGGTGTTTTCATTGGATAGACCTAAATGGTACATACAACCGTCAATACATGCGATGCTTGGCTTCAACAGTCAATGGCATGCATTCATTCTTCACAGTGTTGTTGTTGAAAAGAAATCTGTTTATCCTAAAACATTATTCTGTTTTTTGTAGAAAATATACAAAGACTGATCTTTAGCAGACCAGGGAATTGAATCAATGGACTCATTTTTTCATAAACAAGATGTTCTTCAATCCTCTCACGCATTTGATAAAGAAACGTGAAATATAAACTCGCTAGGAGCACTAAGGTTTCACTTACTTTGCCCGATAAGTCTTGTGATTGAATGAGTACGTAATTACAAAAATGTCCCAACAAAATGGCCGCGTCACAGGTAGGCTTGCTTTTTAGAGCAGATTACTTTTTTTTTCAGTATTTCATATACGCCATGTTCCGACCATCAACTTTCCGTTCGGGTGTTATATAAAAACCCATGGTTTATAGCGGCGTTTCGTCTAACACTCTGTAGAGAAATCACAGGTGATGGGTGATGTTTTTAGGTTATTTGCATCACTCGACTCGAAATTCTCTGGAGCGAACGGCACGGCCAAAATGGAAACAACATTTACCGGTGGTTGCAGAAAATCGACGGATTATGGCGTATATAATAAGGAAAATAAAAGCAATCTGATGAAAATATAAAAAAAGAAATACATACTCATTCATGAGCGCCATCATTTGCAAATCTGTTTTATATCGTAAACATTGATCATTTGATCACCCCGCCTGTTATTTTGCTATTGAGTCTTTGGACAAAACGTTGAAGGAATCAAGATAGTGGAGTAACTCCGGCTAAAGTACCCCACAAATGTATAAATCGTAAATTGTTCTATAAATTCGATTTTGTCAGTACTTTGCATAAATCGTAAACAATAAGACTGAAAGATAGAATGATGCTCTATTATAGTTCCAACATTAAAGAAACGAGCATTTACTACAAAGATAGGACCTTTTGGTTGTTGTTTCGTTACTTCTGTTTACACCATGTTTCCCGTTTTGGGTATTCATTGTTGGTCGCTTTACTTACTATGAGCCTTTTGAAGATGTTTATTAATCCTTTCCCAAACTACAAATTTTCGACTGTCCCAAATTGAAAGAGTTTGCAGACATTTCAAAATGTGATGAAATTGAAAAATATTCTTCAGATAGAGCAGAAAACCTTGTGGGAAAAAGAAAACTTGCTCGTTACGAGCAATTTCTCCCTTTCCCACAATGTTTTCTAAAGTCGTCTGCAACAAAGTAGTCTTGTCGTTATTGTTTGGGAAATTGTTAACCAATACCTCATATGGGCACATGTATCTATGCCTGATCCAAATTGAAAACGACAGCAGACGACAAATGTAGCTTTGAACGAAATATTTCTTCATTGTATATGAAGAAGCCAAAAGGAAAACTTCATTAGTGGTGTTGTTTGCCTTACCAATGACCTTTCTTAAGGCATCTCATAGAGATGTTTAAACGTGAGCAGGGATATAATTGCGGACCAATGTAATAGATGCTTAGACTACGTCCGTTGTATGTCTAGAGAACCATGAAAAATGGTCTGTATGAACTGAGGGACAATTAGGTCAATTAGGTCGCGTCGGTGGTCAATCGTTAAAGAACCATGATCTATGGTATATTTCCTTTTCCCCTGGACAAAAAAGGCGTTGTATTTAAGAAGTGTCAGATTAGAAGTCTTTATATGATCCGGACAAACTCAAACCAAACACATGGTGTTGGTGCAGAGAAAGTCGACCCACATACTATATGCAAGGATGTGGATTCGAAGCCTGCATTGGATCATACTAACGCCTAAATTGGCAAGTATGACATCGGTCATTCTCCATTGCACTTTTGACAGCATAACGATTTTAAAGTCGGTTCCATGTTAAAATAGAATTGCTTCGAATCCAATCAACGCGTTGTTTGAAATTGTAAAGAACACATTTTAACACTAGACAAACAAAACAAAGAATGCCAGCCTATATACGGCTTTTAGTTTGTCATGGGCAAAATGACAGAACACTTGGGATAGCACCTTGAAATATACGTGTGGGATGATGTTTTAAGGATTATTCAAAGATTTAAACGGACTGCTTTTGTTTGCCTTTTGACAAAAGTCGGTGATTTCCAAGATTGTCATTCGAAAACAGCACGTTTGTATATTTTAAGAGCGGATTCCCTATTGATTGATACACGGTAATCTGAGAATCAGATATGGACAGTTAATTCCTTGCATATGACTTTTATCATTCGCCAAACCATCTTGTGTTGGTACCTTATACCTTCTAGCATTGTCGAAGCACTTTATTGTTCGGTTATATTCTATTCCAGAATCCACGTTATGCTAGAACAATAAGATTTACGATCGTTCTTAATGGAAACATGTGATTTGTATGCACAAAGTCATAGAGAATACCACACGCGATATATCTTCATTAAGTTTATTAGCTGCAAGAATCTCTTACCATTTATTGCCTCTGTATGGTATGGAACATTTGATCAATTTATCTTCTTTCAACTCATGGGCATCTTTTGTTTAAATGCTTCGGGGTTTTTTTTCATACGGAAGAATGCCATGGCCTCGAGGTATAGTTCCTGAACCGACGACAATGTTATATTGGGATTATATGGATCGATATTAAGAGTCCGGTTAAGTTGGTCTCGTGGTGTTTTATACCGGTTTTAACATTTCAATAGCAGTTATATACGATTCATTGTGTTGATTCATCCATATATTTAGGAAGCCAACGACCAGCTCCACACAGTATTTCTTTATAACTTAACCCTAAGAATGCTGGGTAATTATCTCAAAATAGATTTTTGTATCGACTACTTTCCAAAACATTGAATATCTGTTTAACTTTGTTGAGGAAAGATAACCAGAGTAGCAAACAGGTTAGATCACAGGCCAGCCGCCAATCTATTCAACCTGTTTGCATAATCACGAAGTCGGTTCCAGCACTATACGGTTTAACACTGTAATACTTTTGGGGGTTAAACGTTCTTTCTCATTGTCGTATCATTGGAGTCATTTTACCTTCTGATTGTTTTTTGTATTGTTTTTAGGAAAGAAAGCACCACATACCAGCACTCCTTACCACGAAATACAACGCGGGGTTCCTCAAGTTCTAAGAAATATCAAATGACGTACATGTGTATGTGGTCATTCATATATTTATTTGAACGTACATCTAAAGAAAAAAATATCAAACGTTTTTTCAAGGAAAACAACAGAGATCAAAGAGACATTCCTTTTTTGCCATTATATCTTCCCAACCGCTAAGACAGTATTTCGTCTAAGGTTTCATACGTTGAGAGCAAAGACACTCATTCGAATAAATAATTGGGTAAAGGGTTTTATTTTGGTTTACATATGGTGTGACGTCTTTATTTTACAGAACTTTTGGGTAAACCTACTGGGTTTTAGTTGTAATAGAAGTGTTACAGAAAATGTAAAAAAATAAAGAATAATAATACATGAAATTAGTTTATTGTTGTATTATTTTACACAATTTGTATATTGATGATATGATTATATCCAAATGAATATTGCCTTACTGATACACCTTTAGATCACAGGTGCTAGTGACAAAAAGATGTGTTTTGTGCTACATATCGATATACAAGGTATCTCTTCTTCGACGTTGTGTGTTTTTGTTTGTCCGCCATCTTGGAATTTCCGGTTTGTCTCTTGAACGACTTTGGATGGGGTAATCAAATCAGGCTTACGTTTTCCCGATTAAATAGATATGTTATTCAACATATAGTCCAGTTCATTTAAGGTCGTCACTTGCGCTAGTGCTTAAATGGTTAATGTGTCCATCTTTCCTCAGTTAGGTTGGAAGACCGCTTCTTGCAAATTTTGAATTAATTTTCTATTCCATAAATATATTCATAAAATGCACAGCCATCTCTTATTGAGTGTCTTTTATGTGGATATTCCTGGAGTAAATGTGTAAACACACATCGTTCTACCTAGTGTGAACTACACCACTGATACATGTATTTGCGTGATACCAAATCCGCAGATGATATTAACGGAACCATATCAATACCAAGTAGAACACTTCTGTATAGCATGTATGATATCAGTCAGATGCGTTTACGTAGCTTCGATATATGTTCATAGATCTATATACCGTCCGTCAATGCAAAGACCAATGTTTATCGTAAGTACCAACACAGCCGGTCTGACATCCGTTCCAAGGCAGTCACAGTTTGCAACAAGGATATAACTGTTGTACGATTGGGGACCACTATGGTTAGTCGCACTATCGTCACACAATATATGGTGTTAATTGTCTTTCGAGATACTACTACATATTTTCTTTACCCATTACAAACAGTAACGACATTTGACCAGTTTGTTGCAGACGACTCTGGAAAACCTTGATGGAAAGGAGAAATTGCTCTTAACGAGCAATTTTTCCTTCCCCCAGAATCTTGTCTGCCCTATCAGAAGATTATTTTATTATCCCATTTTGAAATGTCGTCTGCAAACTCTTTGAAATTGGTACAGTCAAAACTTTGGCGTTTGGTAAAGGGTTAATCTAAAGCGCTACCATAGAGATGTCTCAACCGGTACGTATGTAAAACATCATCGCATATATGCTTTAACCCCTATAGTAATTGATCCAACTTCATGCTTATAAATGCAAACATATTGGATCACAGACCAGCCGCCAAGTTAATTGGCGCCTGGCCTGCGATATAACCTGTTTGCTATATGAGCATATTCCCCATCAAAATTAAGCAGATATATAAGGTTTTGGAAAGCAGACGACACGAAAATCTTTTTTTTTTTTTAAAGTTACCCAGCCTTCTCAGATTTAAGTTATTTCCTTTTGTTTCAAAAGATTAAAACGTGAACACCAAATCGTGTAACAATTGGAAGAGGTCCGTGAAGCTTAATTCCATTGAAATATGCTTTATGAGTATATCGTCAGGTATAATCCGGTCACCTTTCCCAGTTTTGTATCACACGGCCGTTGCCATGGTAGAGAACTGGTGGGTCCCGTAATTCTTGGTGTCCATGTGCGTGTTGCGTTTCTGACGCACGGCCACTGACTGCCAGATACCTCGCAGCCCTGTCACTCAATATATTGTTTTAATTGTCTTTAGAGAAACTTCTTCATATTCTATTAATCTAAAGCGCTACCATAGAGATGTCTCAACCGGTACGTATGTTAAACGTCATCGCATATGCTTTAACCCCAGTAGTAGTGGAACCAACTTCATGCTTATGCATACAGGTTGGATCACAGACCAGCCGCCAAGTAAATCTAACCTGATTGCTAGTCTACTATGAGTATCCTTCCGAATTAAAATCAAGCAGATATTCAAGAGTTTGGTAGGCAGACGACACAGGACGACACAGGAAGCTATTTTTAGAAAATAACCAAACATTGCCAAATTATTTACTTTTGTTTCAAAAGATTAAAACGTGAACACCAAATCGTGTAACAATTGGAAGAGGTCCGTGAAGTTGAATGCCATTGAAATATGCTTTATGAGTATATCGTCAGGTATAATCCGGTCACCTTTCCCATGTTCGTATCACACGGCCGTTGCCATGGTAGAGAACTGGTGGGTCCCGTAATTCTTGGTGTCCATGTGCGTGCTGCGTTTCTGACGCACGGCCACTGACTGCCAGATACCTCGCAGCCCTGTAAAACATCATACAGCTATCAACTATTGTTATATTATAGATTTATAAACTTTATTTCAAATATAGTGGCCAAACATATTACAATAGGTAAATTCAAATATGAAATAATTTCATGTTTATATACATCTTTATTAAGCATCGTTTTAGCATCTTTATTAACAATCGTCTTAGTTTATATTCATTGATATCGTATGGCGATATTTAAAAAAAAATGTTATGATAATTCATTACTGAAATGAGTTGCTTTAATTTTAGACATGTCAATGTTCAGTCTTTTTCAAAGGTAACATTATGTCAATTGGCATGGTCACTCATAATGGGTTGACCATCAATAATACCGTCATAAATTTTGGTAATTATATCTAGGTTTTCTGTAACACAATACAAGTTATCGTTCTGTCAAAGTGGTCTCTTTAACATTTCCTTGTTTTGCTATTCTAGATGGAACTGTCACGATAGGTTACAAGCATTTTCCCGCTTAAGTGCGCAAATTCATACCAAATTTCATAAAACAAATGTCATGTTGTATTTTATAATTGCCACGTGTTCGTTAACAAGTGTACCCAAATGTGTACTTGTAACTGGTCAAGGTTTCAAGCAACATTCGATGTCAATAGAATACAAGAGAGAATGTGTACATTTTCGTTCTTGTAAAGAATATAGGCTATTGTGAAACAAGATGCATATCTTTTTACTTATTTACAAGAACTTTAGGTTCATGACAAATTTGTCTCTATTAACCCTTCCAGTGCTGGAACCAACCACATAAGCATGTTAGATCCAGGCAAGCCGCAAAGTAATTCGGCGGTTGGCCTGTGATCTTACATGTTTGCTACTATGAGTATCCTTCCTCATCAGCATTAACCATATATTTACAGTTTTGAAAAGCAGAGGACACATAATTCTATTCTTAAAAAATTACCCAGTATTCGAAATGTTAAGGTCTTTGCCATCAGATGCTCCAGAATGGAGATTTATGGAGTCGGATATTAAAGCGGTAAGATACGAAATAATGGGTGGTCAGTTGGCCCTCAACATGACCGGAAACATGTAAATGCGTTCTGGTTAGGGGAGACTTCCTGTCAGAAGCGAATTTGTAATAGCATGATTCACAAACGAGGCATATGAGCGCCCTGTTAAGTAGGATTTTGTGACCTAGAGGAATTAAGGATATAAGAGACAAGTGGACTTTAACCCATAGAATGCTTGGTAAATTTCCGATTTTTTTGGTGACGTCTGTTTTCCAAAACCTTAGATATTTGCTTAATTCTGATTAGGAAAGATGCCCAGAGTAGCAAACAGGTTAGATGACAGACAGGCCGCCAATTACTTTTCGGATGGACTGTGATCTAACCTGTTTGCATAATCATGAAGTTTGTTCTAGCATACAAAGTGCTTCGTTATTTTACGATAATTGGGTTTCATCTTGATTTTTCTTAAAACCACCTGAGTCCTCTGGAATTCTTTTGTGGTTTTGAATCCCGTGAGTAGAGAGTGCAACATTGCGACCTTTCATGATCAACAACGGGCGTGAGTTCTAGTTAGGTATTCAGGAAGCAGACTGGAGAGTAATTTATCTAAATTGTAAGAACTTGTTTCACAACCGATGTGACATAAATAAGTTTAAGCAGATTTTTAACAAGAGAAATAAGATGATGAACGCGGCGTGTTTCAGCATCAGTTATGGACTTTGAACCTTTTACCAAACGCTAAATTTTTGACAGTCCCAAATTGAATGAGTTTGTAGACAACATTTCAAAATGTGATGAAAGTGAAAAAAGATATTCTGAAAGGGCATAAAACATTGTGGCAAAAGGAGAAATTGCTCGTTAGAAGCAATATCTCCCTTTCCCACAATGTTTTCCCTAGACGTCTGCAACAAACTGGTCAAATCTTGTTAATATTTGGTAATGGTAGCACAAGATAAAACAAAAGAGACACTTAAACCCAATGTCTAGAAGTTGTAGTAAAATCACGTTGATACATGTACTTAATGACAGCACGAATACAGTGAATACATTGTTTAAAATGATTGTCATGAAATGAAATACCCTTTCAAAATACTTAAAAGTTACTCATTGTAGGCTACTTCTTCATGAGCTAATCCTCTTCATTAATAGGGCATATGGACCACGTCACGGGAAAAGGGGCACTCGGACATAGCAAACAGTGTAGCTTCAGACCAGCCGCCACGTCACTGACGTGGCGGATGGTCTGGGGTTATACTGTTTGCCATCTTAGAGGACATCAAGTTCTACCTTTAAATAAATACAAATGATAACTGTCGTGACTAGATGCTGGAATAATAGCGCTAAGAAAGAGCTGAGTCAGCGGTTTTTATTTATGTCCGAGTGCCCCTTTTCCCGTGACGTGGCCCATATCATTATCGAGTAAAGGTGTTCCATCCCTAATGGAGAACAGTCAGAATAACAAAATTATAGATTTAACATAACAAACGCCGTTTAAAAGCTCCATATTATCAAAACCATTATACTTCGTTCATGTAATTTTATGTCAAATGTGAAAATTGAAAATTAAGTAGAGGTAAGTAATAAGAAAAGTATAGCAATGTTCGTTGATATCCAGTTCGGTAATTTAAAATCAAACTCAAATTTACAAAAACCGGCTTGAAGAATGCCTTTGACATGATAGTTATTTTCATGAATTACATATCATCTTATTCTTTAACCAGAGCAATTACCATTTTTCCATTAGGGGTGGGCTACCTTAATGCATACAACTTTAAAAAACACTGTGATATTATGTTTATTTCTCCTATGAGCAATTAACATTTTTTTCACGTCATTCCTAAATTATCGCAAGAAGACGATATATGCCTTTATCTTTTTTCGTCTCTACGAGCGCTTCTAATTTGAATAGGTCACACTTTTCATTTGAGAACTCGTTTATAAAATTACCATGGGTATATATGTACATACTGGAAAATATTCAAGGATGAATACTTTATTGATTGTCTCTCTTTCAATCTTCACTACCGGCAGAAGACAGATTTTACTTGAAGCAGACGAATTTAGAAAAGTTTTGTAATCATATAAAAACCCTTTCAGTTCTGCTGTTGTGATTTGTAAATAAATTGAAAAATATTAAGGCAAAAGGAGAAACTGTTTATGACAAGCAATTTCTTCTTTTGCCACACTTTTTTTTTAAAGTCGTCTGCTGCAAGACACAAAAATGTACCGTTAGATGGAAATATAGTAAGAGCATGATAACATAATACTGGATATACATAACCAGGAAGAAATGCACATGCGTTAGTTTAATAGATAATTAAAGGCAAAAGAAAACGATATTTACATAAAATAAACTACAAACGAACAAGACACTTGCTAGATAGTCTATGTCAAACACCTCATGCAATGAAAGCAATATTAGAGATGCACGTAAAAATGAGAATAAAGGAATTCATTACATGGCAAGATAAGTCAATAGCACTGAGATCAGATTTATTTACATCACCGATACAACATTTGCGCAACGTGATTTAGATAGATTTACGTGGCGTATCTTGCGTCAATATCAATTAACATTCTATTCTTGAATAGAAGAAAAAAATCCATACCGATTTTCAGTTTATTGCCACTATTGAGCTACGTAATGTCGAATCATTACCAGTTTCAGACACTATGATTATCACCATATATATACATGTACACCTTGGTGTCCGTTATGTATTATGAGATGGACACTTCACGATATACGTTTTTAGACAAAAACATACAGTTGCACTTGTCAACAGAAATTTTCAACAGCAAGAGTGATTGTCTCTTATTTCACACTTTCACACAAGCTATGATGTATTTTAAACTAAAACGATATACGTGTGTATCGATGACCGAACTCCCGCCAAAAATTGCACATATTTATCGGGGTGTCCAAAGACGTCCTACAAAGTCCTAGTAACACCATTATATTGCTTACGACGTAACAAGCGCCGTTTTTTAGTTTTGCAACGAAGACATTTTGGCGACGGCAAAACGGGATTCCCCCTTTGTAAATCATCTGTATGTCAAAATGTTTCATTAACGTTATGTGCACTTGGAATCATCTGTGTATATACACGTATTTCAACGGGTTAACTATAACGTTCTAATGCGCTTCCTTTAACTCCTGTTGTAGTCAGTAACATGAGCTGAGTGTTTGTACGGGTCATTCGGCGCATGTTCGGGGCCGTCGAGCAGACCGACCTCTGGCCAGGAGTTCCGCCAATGCGTGGTGGGATGATTGAGCCTCTAGCACACTGGTAACGCACAAGACACGTGCTATTGCTCCGAGAGTCACGTCCATATTTGATATCCTCTTTCAAAAGCATAATGGCTGTAAAAAAGGAAATGAGGTGAAAGGGGGAACTGAGAATGGGAAAAACTTCACGGGACAATACAGTACATCATAGAAGGAAATTCCGTCTGCAGTCAATCTACTGAGGGTATGTTTGTAAAAATCGACTTTCAGTAGTTCTACCATATCCGGCTTATATATTTTTTCACCAATCTGGGTATAGAAACTGCTTATGTTTTTTTACCTCCAGCTATTGACCTGAAACATTTTAGTACATAAAATACTAAATTTCTAAGATTTAAATTTGAAATATATTTCGTGTTTCCTCAAATCGTGTCAAGGGAAAATGGTGTTTGAATGACACCACCATAAAGATAGGACGGGTACCAAAGAAAAGAAATTGTAGATTACAACAAAAAGAGCAGGAGGTATAGATTGGGGCATCTATATAGGTTAAAATATGAATGCTCAAGCTATATGTTATATCAAATGATAATACTTTGCAGATCAAAAAGCACACCATGTATTTGTTAGTTAAAGGAGGATGCAAAAAAGGGTTAGTAGAAAATGGTTCAAACAAAACGGATATATAATGCAATAGCAATGATCTGGAAAACAAATTTAGAATGGAACACAACATTCTCTCTAAGAGTATACAGGGGAGGCATTACAAATGCAGGAAGTCTTGAAAATAGTTTCTAAAGATTTGCCTAACAATAAAATGTATGTTATAAGTTTAGCTATAAAACCCCAAAATGAGTCCTGCATTAATTAACGTGGACTTGTACGAGTGCTTACGATGCATACTTGCAGAAGTTTCCAAATTTCATTTGGACACCTCTGCATTTTTCGCCAGTGCTTTTATGTTCGAAATACTGTAGACCAATAATCCGAGTACTTCATTAAATTCATTTTCTCTCATAGATAATGCAGCTGGAATGTTATAACTCGCCCAGAAATCATCTGTTTATTCTTATCATTATTGTATAAAGGTTTTGTAAAAGCTTTATCATATCATTAGATCTTCGTTATATTATATTCAGTTGTGCAAACAGTTTATATGTACAACAACTCCGAAAATTAAAATCATAAAATACTTTGGCCCTTTTTTCTATAATGCACACAAGCTCAATACTGGATCTAGGATAAACTACAGGATATATGGCAATAAGACAGTACGCTTTCTGGGTACATCTATGTTCATGTTTCTAAGAAGCAATGTTACTTTCTTTCGAGAATCACATGAACTGAATACGATGGTTCAATGCAATACAATAGTAAGTGCTTCATGTTTGTGAAGCACTTACTATAGTTTTGCACTGAATCCCTGAATAGCTGATAGAACACATAGGACGACTAGAGGATAGTTTCTTCACAACGATGGTGACATCAAATTTTGTTCAATGGAGTAATCATTATGTAAAACAGCGATTTCACTGACAGTTTGTAATCGATTTTGAGTGAGAATCACTGATCCTTATAGTGTAAATCATTTAGCAAACGGTGTTTTAGGCGATCATTGTTTTGTTGCATTGGAATTCGTAAGTTACAGCCAACGATTGGCTAAAATGACATATTTTACAAGTAACAAACTAATTATTCTTCACTCATTTAAAAACAAAATCTAAGTAATTTTGGTTACGATATATGTTTTAATGATCAAGATGTTAAGTAATACAACTTCAACATTAGTTTTCAAGATGAAATTGATCACATGTCAAATTCGAGTTAGTTTTTAAGATAAAATTGATCATATATCCAAATTCGAGTATGGGTTGAACCTACAAAATTGTCTTTTTAAGGGACGAATCCTTGTGTTATATAGATTATTCAGGATTTTCAGTCTAAATTAGCATCTATTAAGAAACATGAATATAGATGTGTCCCAGAAGTCGTTGTAGGTTGTACCTCTAGAAACAACAAGTGATCGCTGGTTTGTGAAAGCGCAAAATAAATAACAGAACAAAGCAAATATTCGATTAGATATTGTGATAAGAAATACAGAAGCTTAATTGACACACCATCACCAATTGATCAGTATTACAATAAATATATCAATCTATTCAACGTCCAACATTTAACACTTGATTGCAAATTTGTGTGCAAATAATTCTATAAGGGGCTGATTGATGCTTTAACTTTGTCTAAGTTTCATATCTATCCACATTAATAGAAACATGGATTCTCGTAAAAAGAAAATGTCATAAGTCACAGTCTCTTGAAAAACATGAGTGAGCAGAATTTCCTCGAATTTGGGTGACGAAAGTACATATAGGAGAGGGGAAAAAAAGGATACATTTACTTCTTATTAAAGAATGTATGTACAGTACCGCCTTAAACAGACCATCGAAATTGTAGAATTCGAATGGGTAGTGGAAAACCTTTTAGAAAAACCCAGTAAATATTACGGGTTAAAATGTAAATACCAATTTTAAAAGGTTGGTAAGTTGAAAAGTTGATTGATATAGATTCATAGGAATTGCTGATTTTCTTATTGATTTTCTTATTAAAACATTGAAAAGAATCGATTAGTTTGTAACATTTAAGGGAAGCACCGTTGTGCTTTTCGATTAAGACTGTGTGCATCTTCGATAATGGATGTCACAAATTATCATTAATTGAGGAATTGAGACGAAAAATGGTAGTTGAATTAAACATTTAAGTGCATTGGTAGGAAAATGATCCTGAGATAACCACGTGTCAAATACCTCAAAGTGAAATACCCACCTATAACAATCAGTTTTCGAGACATGACATAAACACAATGTTTTATCGAGCTATTGTTAACATGTACTCTAAAGGGTTAAACTAATGAGAAGGTTCATTGATGTTCATTAATGTTTGAATGCACGTCTCAATGGCAACTTTACTAAGGTCGATCATACGAGGCAATATATACCGGTCCGATACCTTTATGTCTAAATGGCTGTCCCTAGGGACAAATCCGTTAACTCTTTACCGCCTGTGGACGACATTTGTTTTATTTGAAGCTGGCGACTTTAGAAAAGATTTGTAAACACATGAAAAACCTTTCGGTTCCGCTGTTGTGATATGTGAATAGATTGAAAATGCTTGTGGCAAAAGGAGACATTGCTTGTGACAAGCAATTTCTCCTTTTGCCACAATGCTTTTTTAAAGTCGTCTGCTTCAAGACACAAACATGATGTGCCGTTCGGCGGTAATGTGTTCAAGTCTGTAGTCATTTTCATTTAACATATTTGACTTTGATCGTTCTTTGTGATCTTCCTTTGATTATCCGGGGAAACGGACTGTATTGGCAGACTGCTTTGGCGCATTGCTTGCATCAGGCGGGGAATCACGTGACCAATGTTTCCGATCTTATTGCCGAACGAGATGGCCGCACCACATTTTAATGGCGTTACGTCTAATACTCGGCAGAGAAATCGCAGACGACGGATGCGAATGTCCTAAAATCATCGCCCGTCGACTGCGATTTCTCTGCCGAGTATAAGACGTATCGTCGTTATAAAGCATCGATTATCATTTTACCATCCGAACTGGAAATCAGATGGATGGTCAGCTCATGCTGGGTGGGTACACAATGTGGCTATAATTGGCCATTAAAAAGGCGAGAAAAAAAACCGGAAAATAATCTGGGCGCGGTCATCTTGTTCGGACATAATATCGTAAACATTGATCAAAGGCTTCTCCCCACTTGGTGTATAAAAACAGAAGATCACACAACTGAGTAATGCCATCGAGTACTTGCTTCAAATACATCAACAATTATACTCAGAAGTTAGCGTATGACTAACTCGATGTAAAACTACAATGGAGTACATATTGAACTAAGAAGAAACTAGCAACCTCAGTCTACTACATCTTGCTACTCACCTTGTTTGAAATTCTCATTAAATCCCGCGTAGATGAGCGGGTTAAGGGCGCTGTTAGAGTAGGCGAAGCAACCAGCCAGGAACTTGATCGTAAAATACCAATCACCTAGCTGAAAAAGTACGAACACGTGTCGTTAAAGAGATGAGTTTATCCAGAAAATAAAAAAGGCATTACTGTAAAACTTGATATTCTACTTCCGCTTGCTGAAATGACATTGGGAAAATAACGGAAGCTTCGTCTGGTATACTAGTAGTCATTGCATATGTAGAGCAAAGCACCAAAAGTGCATGCTCTTCTTAGTTTATGAAAACGTTCGAGTCAAATTCACTACACTCTGAGCTTTGATAAGTGAGTAGTGGTTACAAATTTGTGAAACTAGTTTGATAAGGATGTTATTCGGGAGTTGTTACATAAAACACAACTTTTTTATAACGATTATCGGAACCCTAATTTAAAGATTCTTATGAGAACATGGTTTTAATGATGAAGAGAAAATGTAATGACCTTAGCCACTTGAATAAGCCTTCAATCCATTACCAAACAATAACGACATTTTACCGCTTTCGGCAGACGAATCTGGAAAGCACTGTTGGAAATGAAGAAATTGCTCATAACGAGCAATTTCTCCTTTCCCTACAATGTTTTCTACTCTATCAGACGATTATATTTCATTTTCATCAATTTCGAAATATTGTCTGCAAACTCGTTCAATTTGGGACAGTCGAACTTATGGCGTTTTGTAAAAGGTTAACTAATAGGAAATATCATACCGTTTTTCGGTCCGTTCTTAGCTCACTGTAGAGTAGCGTAATTTGGTAAGGCAACCAGCATATTCCGAACACTGCCATTATGGTCACCAACATCGCTATAACCTAGAATGGTAAGAACACAATTAGTATCGAAATATAGTACGATGCCATTGTGCTTGGCAACAGCACAAACCAGTCATAACTACAAATTATTCCAAACACGGCCATTATGATCACAGACATCGCTGTAACATGGAACGGTTAGAACACGGTTTGTATAGAAAGATACCATGTCGTTGTCCTTGGAAACAACATCATCCAGTCGTTACTATGGCAACATACCCCGAACACGGCGGTTATGATCACAAGCACCGTTATAACCTGTAATGGTAAAAAGAAGGTTAGTATAAGAAGATACCATGCCGTTGTCGTTGGAAACAGCATCATCCAGTCGTTACTATGGCAACATACCCCGAACACGGCGGTTATGATCACTAGCACCGTTATAACCTGTAATGGTAAAAAGACGGTTAGTATAAGAAGATACCATGTCGTTGTCGTTGGAAACAGCATCATCCAGTCGTTACTATGGCAACATACCCCGAACACGGCGGTTATGATCACTAGCACCGTTATAACCTGTAATGGTAAAAAGAAGGTTAGTATAAGAAGATACCATGTCGTTGTCGTTGGAAACAGCATCATCCAGTCGTTACTATGGCAACATACCCCGAACACGGCGGTTATGATCACAAGCACCGTTATAACATGTAATGGTAAAAAGAAGGTTAGTATAAGAAGATACCATGTCGTTGTCGTTGGAAACAACATCATCCAGTCGTTACTATGGCAACATACCCCGAACACGGCGGTTAGGATCACTAGCACCGTTATAACATGTAATGGTAAAAAGAAGGTTAGTATAAGAAGATACCATGTCGTTGTCGTTGGAAACAACATCATCCAGTCGTTACTATGGCAACATACCCCGAACACGGCGGTTATGATCACTAGCACCGTTATAACCTGTAATGGTAAAAAGAAGGTTAGTATAAGAAGATACCATGTCGTTGTCGTTGGAAACAGCATCATCCAGTCGTTACTATGGCAACATACCCCGAACACGGCGGTTATGATCACTTGCACCGTTATAACCTGTAATGGTAAAAAGAAGGTTAGTATAGGATGATACTTTGTCGTTGTCCTTGGCAACAACATTAACCAGTCGTTACTGTGGCAACATATTCCAAAAGCAGCCAGTATGAGTAGAGCAAGGCTACTATAGAAATATAGCATGTTGCTGTCCTGTGTAACATCGTCAACCAGATCCTTGAAACTATGACGTTAGAAACAACTGTACATTTAGGATGAATATAATCCGAAAGGTGTCCTATCTTTTTCTAAAATTGGCTTCTTCTTAATACCGGAAATGAAAGGTATTTGATTTCATGGGTGTTTTGTCGCCTGCTGTTGCTTTCAATTCGACCCTATAATGGCAGATTGTGAACATGTTCAATGAGTGTTAATGCTTGGATACCAGATATTAAAACAGGATTATATTTATAAATATTAATTCATCCGTCAGGAGATACGTACGTCGTTGTTTAAGTGTGCAATGAACATGTGTAAAGCGATTTTCAAAATGACAAAAACAATTTTTTTTTTCAAATGCTATGCCGTTTTCGACATGATTTTAAATGTATAAAAGGGTTACATTTCATTTGTTGTTACTTACGAATACATGAACACGAAATATCTTTTAAAGTACCTGTCTCCTTTCCAAAGTAAATCCCACATGGTGCATGTTTTCGAAAAGGAGATTTAGCATACATCTTATTGTTAAATAGTCTGTTTCAGGTCAAAAAGGTTTTTAAGTACATGTATGCTAATCAATTCTATTGGGATTGCCTTATTTATTGAGTCGAACTGAATATCGTTGAGACAATCTTCAAACCACAGTTATTTATCGATAAACACTGGTGCGATCAGTTCAATGACTTCAATGTTCGAGTGTCGGCATTGATATTTGGATTGTTCAGCAGCTTTAAGATAGTTTCGAGAAATGGAAGATGTGACAAATCATGTTCTTTTTTACCCATTACCAAACAATAACGACATTTGATCTATTTGTTGCAGACGACTCTTGAAAACATTGTGGGAAAAGGAGAAATTGCTCATAACGAGCAATTTCTCCTTTTTCCACCATGTCTCATGCCCTATCATAAGATTAGTTTTCAATTTCATAACATTTTATAATGTCGTCTGAAAACTCTTTCAATTTGGGACAGTTGGAAGCTTGGCGTTTGGTAAAGGGTTAGGATATGTTCGAGAAATGAAAGATGTGACAGATCATGTACTATATAACTCATTATAACGGGTCGCCGCTTTAAATCACACCGGTCATCTGTGTTATTTACCGTCTCATTCACCAATATATTATTTTATGAATGGTCCAGTTTAAGAGTTGCTATGGACAGAGCTCATATATGTTGCAGTAAAGGAAAACTCGTGATACGTGGAATTGATGATAGCGGAAATGAGATATTTTGAAGCAAAGAAGAATTATCTATCACGAAAATGTTCCCCATTTCTCACTATGGTTTCAAAAGTTCATTGATACAGGAACGTCGAAATAAGTAAACAGGCTTATTGGACATGAGTCTTTTATTTTAGTTATGTTAGCCCCTAGAATGCTGGGTAAATTTCTACAAAAAGGATGCTTTAATGAGGAAAGATACTCAGAGTAGCGAACAGGTAAGATTACAGGCCAGCCGCCAATGACTTGGCGGTTGGCCTGGATCTAACCTGTTTGCATAAGCATGAAGTCGGTTCAAGCACTATAAGGGTTAATGGGTTCTTTGTAAGCAAAACTTTGTCAAGGGGGATAGAGCCATCGACATTTCTTATGTCAGTCCGGTGCATACCTCTCATATAAATTTGAATCAAAAAGTATCGGAATATAAAACTACATGGCTATTCATCTTGTAATTTCAAGTTCAGTGCTCCAACCAATTGTCGGTGGAGGTCCTTCTAAACATTTACATTGTGCTTTTTATCATGCAAAGATGATAAACCTTTTATACCATCTGTCTTCTAATATTAAGATATCGCCAGTATTTCGTCTGTCGCTTTGTCTATCATAAAGCCTGTTTAGATTTGATCACCACACCTTCTGTGGCCTTTTGTATATCTTAAACCCAGAAAGATAAAAGGTTTTCCCTGCAGAGAGCTTCTCCCAGACAATTGTCTAAAATAAAAACACATACCTTCTCTTGGGTATGAACTTCAGTATTTAAGACGATGTTTTTCTTCCTTTCGTCGGAGACTTTGTTCTAACTGAACAATCTAGTACCTATCTATTAAATAGCTCTGGTAGATCTTTGGATAGAGTCACGCAACCGTTTTCCAGTTTTCGGACGCATATTTTGAAAAACGACGCCCGGAGTCCAAGCCGTAAAGCAGTTATACATTTGTAAACCGTTTAATCAGATTTGATTTTCTTTATTATATTGGGTAGTAATGAATTGTATTTTCACATCAACTACAGTCTTTGTTCGTGAAAATCTGATAGAGTACGTAGCGTGGAATAACTTTGCAACATTGCTCTCCCATTTAAAAAGTGAATACCTTATTCCTGAATATAGAGGTTTATTCTATATTGAAAACATATCTTTTAACTATCAGCAGCAGATATTCGGTTCGAAATTGATTCGAATACACGCAATATGTATGTCAGATAATTGACATTATGATATTTTTGTTTGTATTACGCGCCGGAGGCCTCAAATATTGTGAATAAAATCATGTATCATTTTATCGAAACAACGAGGATTTTGTCATGGAAGGTACTGTGAAATTTTTATATAGAATATAGAGGGGCAAAATATCATGACACCGATATTACGGGAGTTTGATCAAACGCCCTCTTTTCTTGATTCTGTAAACGTTCAGATTCCATGATAATCGTCCAGACAATATAATCCGATCCAGTAAGACGGTTTCCGAAGGTGCCGTATGATATCTCCCCGTATTTTGGCGAGCGTTTCGTGCAGACAATATAATCTGATCCAGCAAGACGCTTTCCAAAGGTGCCGTACGATATCTCCCCATATTTCGGCGGGCATTTCGACCATCTGATCACCTGAAGGCGCACTGATGGTAGCCATTGTGTCTACGTTAAACGCTATCGTAGTTTCGTTACCCCCTCGGTGAGTATTGTACACGCAACGTCTCTATGTATGTAAATTATCACAGAGCTTCGTATATGGATTTAACCATTTCCCAAACAATAACGACATTTGACCACTTTGTTGCCGAGGACTTTAGAAAACATTGAGGGAAAAGGAGAAATTGCTCGTGACGAGCAATTTTTCCTTTTCCCCCAATATTTTCTGTCCTATCAGAAGATAATTTTCCAATTTCATCACATTTTGAAAAATCGTCTGCAAACTCTTTCAATTTGGGACAGTCCAAAAGTTGTTGTTTGGGAAAGGGTTAAACTGATTATCAATCTTTCTTGTACAGACGAATCAAATCCCATTGTATCCCCAAAACGAAACGAGTAACTAAATATCAAACAAGTCAGACTTTATGAAGCTCAGTTTTTACATATATAGTTCAAAACAATATATTACACAAGACACAGATTAGATAAAGTGTGGCCCTTCATCATTTCAAATAGATGAAATTAATCAATCCAACAAAAACAAAGACTGTTAAATGAAGCAAACTGGGATCAGATGCCAACGATTGAAATTACTTTGTCAGTAAAAAAAATGTTTTGACAATAAAATGGTATCATTATCAAGTAATTTTTAAACATTGACATAAATATGCAAATAATTAGTGTATATAATTCCCGGTTTGCCACAGTGATTTGAATATTTGACAATGAATTTCAAAAAGTTTGATTTCACAATTCAATAATTGTTTTTGATTTCTTTCTTTGCAAAATATATCGAGGTTCATCCGATAATTTCCTCTGTGATATCTTTATTACATCTTTTCTGCATATCCCTCCAACCGCTATAATCATTAAAAAGCATGTAAAACTCAATATATTTACAGATGTTTCCAAATTTAAGACAAGGCGGTACTGGAAGTAAATTGCTCGCTGCGGGATATTCTTAATATCATTTATCATTTACTTAAAGAATATCTTAGAGCTGGTGGTCTTGCGTTTTTTATGCCGTTCGCCAGTTTGCCAGTTTGAATCAATAATGTAATGTGAGGTAATGGTTTACCAGCTGTTTAATCCTTTAACAAACGCCAAGTTTTCGAATGTCCCAAATTGTAAGAGCTTATAGACGACATTTCAAAATGTGACGAATTTGAAATATAATCTTCTGAAAGCGCAAAAAACATTGTGGGAAAAGGAGAAATTACTCGTTAAGAGCAATTTCTCCTTTTCTCTTTCTCCTTTTCTCACGATGTTTTCCAGAGTCGTCTGCAACAAACTGGTCAAATATCGTTATTGTTTGATAATTGGTTAAGAAACTATTGATTAGACCTCGTGAACATGGGTCTTTGATAGCCAATTCGTATCATTGTAAAAGCTTCGATAGCGACTTATATCATTAGCCTGTAAGATCCTTGAAAACCTATCCATGGCATCTTTTGTAACTCATAGGAATAAAAACAATCTTAAATTTAGTTATTGGTGAAATTGGTGCAGAGGAAGAGCGGCGCCCAGTTGTATCGAGTATCCCAGGTTTGATCCTCGTTAGGCAATGTGAAAGTTGCCGGGACTAGACCTCAAATCGGTGCGTGTACTGGTGTAGTATCCAGGAAGCAGTCGACAAGAGTGATTTTAATAAGTGTCAAGCTTTCGTCACAATCGATATAAAAGAAATAAGTTCAAATTAAACTTAAACTTAGTCTACTTTTTACAAAACGGGAGAATCGTACATCGCACAGTCAGTAAACGATGTTTTGCATATTCACCTCTAACTTAGCATTTTGATCAAAGGGATATTGGATGGATGTTAGTGTGCTTATATGATCTGATCGTGGGCTTATTAAGAGATAATATTAATCAACGATCTCAATTCAGATTAGTAGTTAACATTTACGATCAGTTTGGATTATATCCCAAACACTTTGAAAACATGTTCCGTTACGGAACACGCCCTTTACAAATTGCTTCTGCTATAAACACGTGTAGGATGCGGTAACTTTACAGGTTTCTTTTATTTTTTTCCATTCCACCTTATAAAACTCAAGTGAGTAATTGAAAATGGAAATCAAAGGCGAACGACAAAAAATATAAAACAAAACAAAAAATAGCAAATAAGAACATCATTTCGAAGAATGTATAGAAACCATTGTAAGTAAAGAATAAATTGCTCACTAAGAGAAATCTATTCTTTTGTCACAATGGTTTCTAAAATGGTTCAAAGCATTCAAAGTAAAGTAAGGTATTATCCAGGAACGGATTTATATTTTCAACAACATTAGACGAAATCAAGCCTTACTCCATGCCCTCGTAATGATTGTTTAACCAAACTGAATCGAACGCATGCTCATTTATCAATTCTTAAATGCTGAAAATGCCTTGATAACGCTCGTCTAATCGTAAGACTTGTTTTGTTACGCACATAACACCAATAGTGGACTATGATTATCTTGAGCAAATTCTTCCGTCAACATTGTGAATGTGGTGCGTTTGGATATGTTCCTTTATTTATTTGGAGATTGGATGTTTTTGTCATTATGCTGGGGTTTATGACGACTGCTTCAACGAACTAAAAGAGAATTTTTCGGTTAACCTTACATATTTGTAAAAGAGTAAAAGATACAAGAGAACCTTCAAGAAGCTTGATGTCGGATTGATTATTAATGGAATTTACCACCAGGCTCTATACAAGGAGTCAATGTGGATGCTCTTTATAAAACTTTTAGTAAATTTTCAGTATTTTGTTCGTAAAAACACTTCCAAAACCATTCCATGTGTGGCCTTTGCAATAGGCGGGTTAGTCACAATAGATGTTCATATGTTTGTACACCAAGAATTGTTAGGAACCATGACTACCATTTTTATGTCATTTTATATACTTCAGCACTGTCACACGCCTCCGAGCCTTCCATACCTAAACCAGACCTACTTTTATCAGCCACAAATGCTGTATATGATTATTAATCGTCACATATCAGTGAGGAATACTGTCAAAATGTTCAGGATATATAACAAGGTCAAACATTATCGGCTGATTAAGGATGGAAATGAAGGTCGATTATGCATGAGGATTTTATGATGTGAATGGCTGCTGCATCAGAATTCAATGTGAAACGGGTCCCACGCCAGTCATTAACCCTTTCCCAAACAAAAACGCCATTTGACCACTTTGTTGCAGACGACTTTAGAAAATATTGTGAGAAAAGGAGAAATTGCTCGTAACGAGCAATTTTTCCTTTTCCCGCAATGTTTTCTGCCCTATCAAAAGGTATTATTTTCCAATTATATAACATTTTGAAATGTCGTCTGCAAACTCTTTCAATTTGGGACAGTTGAAAATGTGTTTCTTTGGAAAGGGTTAATAGATTATGTGATGTGATAGGCCAATAGTTTATATGGTCAATAAGCAATTCCGGTTGTTGATATATACTAATGATTTATCAAATAAGAGTTTTGACCCGTAGAGTGTACTTGTACAGATTGCAAAACTGATTTTTATTGCAATTCCATAGTTTGCAAAACTAGTTAAACATGCCAACCGAAATTTAAAAAAAAATCTAAAATATCAAAATTTAGTTACATTTGTAGTTTTGTAACCCTTAGAATACAGGGTAATTTTGTAAAAAAAATCGTTTGTCTTCTGGTTAACAAAACCTTAGATAGATATCTGCTTAATTGTTGAGGGGAGAATAAAGAACAGCAAATAGGTTAGATCATAGGCCAGCCGCCAATTTACTTGGCGGCAGGCCTGTATCTAGCTTGTCTGCATAAGCATGAAGTCGGTTCCAGCACTATAAGGGTTAAAATGTCCTTGATACGATTAGAATTCCCTCGAAAACAGTACAAATATTAATACAAGCCTTGATGTGCTATTTTACCTTTCGCTTCGTCTTCTGCTGTGCGTTCATTCCCGCGTCGACCCTTTCTCCAGGAATGGTGCTCAGTCGCAGCTTCCGGATGATCACCGAGTACGCTATGGCCATGGCTATCAGTGGAAAGAAGTAAAGGACGCAAGACATGAAGGTGAAGTAGCCCGTGCGTCCCGGCATATGGGTCACGGTCATGTTCATCTCGGGGTCAAAGGTCGTCACTACGGGCCAGTCATCGTCGCACCATCGCTCCGTGTGGTCCATCCATTGGCGCTCCTTTAACTTGCGGAATATCAGCAGCGGCGAGGCGATGGCGCCGGAACACAGCCATATAAACACGATTGAGAACCGGGCTTTCCGCTTCGTCATGTGCGCTTTCAGGGCGAACACGATACCGAAGAAGCGGTCGTATGCGATGAGAGTGAGCGAGAGGACGCTGGCCACCAGGCATAGCACTGAAAGTATACAAGGCATGGTTTAGAGACAGCATTTAATAGATGTGTGGCTTTTTCCTTTACCAAACGCCAAATTTTCGAATGTCCCAAATTGAAAGAGTTTGCAGACTACATTTCAATATGTGATGGAATTGAAAGTAATGTTCTGATAGGACAGAAACCATTGTGGGCAAAGGGTTAATTGCTCGTGACGAACAATTTCCCCTTTGCCAACAATGTTTTCCAGGGTCGTCTTTAACAATCTGTTGAACGTCTTTATTGTTTGGTAATGGGTTAAAGACGATGACTCCTTACACATAGCCACCACCGACAGCCGGAGTCAGATAAGCTTCGTTTCTGATATCAAACGTTGCGAAGGTGACGTGGGGGACCCAGATGTATACATACAGCCGTGACAATCTGTATATTAACAACTGGTTGTTCGCAAAACAAAGCGTTGCATGTTCGAGTCAGTCAGATATGGACGATTGAAAGTCGCTGAATCGCTGTTCAACTCATGTTCACCCAACGCAACGTGGCTGTTGTGATTTGTGCTGAAAGAGTAAAAGCTGAAAGTTTAAGTTGGAAGGGTGTAGGTCCAGAATATGAGAGCCGTATAGTAGATTTCCGTGAAAAAACGGGACAATGTGTTGCATGTCCGTTGATGAAAGGTTCAACATTTCCCGCCACTAGACCAAGAAAGGAATGGCCGCTTCTTAGTTGTGAGAACTTGTGCCCAGACCCTTTTGCCATAGTTGATGATATAACTACTTAATAATATTGCGTACCGTGTATTATACGTTTAATCATAGGGCAATAAAATATGTTTAAACTAGACCTAGCATAGCGAGACAATGTGGTTACATGTGCGTTGATGAAAAGTCAAACATTTCCTGCGACTCGACCTAGTTTAGATACGTCTATAATAAAAGCGCCAGTTCGGGACAAGGCTCTCTCTCTCCCAGAGACCTGTCAGTCCGTGTTAGACATAGGTCAAGTGTGAGCGAGAGGGAACGATCTAAGTCGACAGAGCTGTCAATCACTTTAACCCTATCAAGCCACGACTCTCATACAGTCTCTCTGGTGTTATTTTCCCGATTGATTTGTCACGATAAGTTAATGTTCAGTTTGGACGGTATTACTGTGCATTCAATCCCTATCTTACAAAAGGGACTCATAAAAGAGAAATTTTGTCATTGTGGAGAAAACCTCATTGCATTTTTTTGGCGTGTGTCTTATTAAAAACATGTCTTTCAATGCAACTTTAGTAATTGTGTGTTTTTTAAAAATGAACTTAGCTCTTCGCAATTAAATAATTGGTTTTCGAAGGTACTGCACGACTGGTAGATAGAACATTAAGCTTGCAGTCATTCATGTTCGACTCCCGCCCGAGGACATAGATGTTGAAATCCTTGATAAACGGGAGGTCGATGATCATGACTGCATACTTGATTCAGCCTCAATAAACCTGATTATTCGGTGTCTACCTCGGTCGTTAACAAGTCGTGAATCACACCATTCATAAAATGCTTCTAGTGGTCTAGTAAGGGGTATTTATTAGCGGCTGTAAAGCGCCGTATGTTTTGACTGTTCCTATACTGAGGGTAATCAAAATCAGTACATACGAAATAGTGCCTAGAGAAGCAGTACATGGGTTAGCTAGGGGAAAATGCCTCCCATTTTGACCTCTTTAGTATTGCTGCTGTGCTAGGTCACAATTGACTTAACCTTTAGAATGCTGGATAAGGACAATGCGTGTGTCTACTGCCTAAAACCTTTCATATATGCTTAATCGTGTTGAGAAAAGAATAGCAAACAGGTAAGCTCACAGGCCAGCCGCAAATTTGCTGGCCTGGAACTTACCTGTTTGCATAAGCATGAAGTCGGTTCCAGCCCTATAAAGGTTAATGCTAAAACATCTAGGACTTGACACATACCGTCGTACCGACATCAAAACGAGGATAGCTTTTCTAGACTAATTAGGACCAGACGATTTACTGTAACGCAGGTGGTTCGGCTGCCCAATATGGCAGCGATCCTTTGTCAACAGCTAGAAAACTGACGGGAAAACCAAAGCACGCATAAAACAAGATTTACGTTAGGAAGACATCTTGAGAGTTATTAGACATCAAGCGTATACACAGTGTTCTCACCATTAACACTTATAGTGCTTGAACCGATTTCATGCTTATGCAAACAGAATAGATCCAAACCAGCCCCAAAAGTAAATAAGCGACTGGCCTGTGATAGAAAACATTTTCTACTCTGAGTATCTTTCCTCATCAAGATTGAGCAGATATTTAAATTTTTTAAAAGCAGACGACACTTAATCTATTTTTATCAACGTATCATGCATTCTACTGGTTAATGATCCAGAACAAAGACACAGTATACACTGTACATAACGGAGTTCTGTTAGACAGATAATAGTATTGCACAAAACGCCGTGACGTATCTGCCTATTAGTGCATGAAGAAAGGTGTGGTAATAGTCAATTTTCATTGGTCTATGGTTTGGAAATGTGATAATTGGAAATAGTCGCTGCTCAAAAGGTGATGAATGTCGTCCTATGTGATATCGTGTTTATTAGTTTGCCTTTACAAAACACTTTAAACGATTGTAGTCTTTATTAGGAGATGATATAGTTGTCCTAAACTTCGCTTTGGGATTGCTTTGAATCTGAAAATCTTTCTTTTTAAATACTTTACCAATCATATAACACCTTTGAAAATACCGTTTGCAATACATGAATACAAAACGCTATGACCTTTCTGAATTGTACAAACTGTGATATATTCAGGTTGAATAAGGGCAACAAGAAATCCCCCTTCATTCATGTCATTTAAGGCGATACATCTCAACATTTATATAATTTGGTGCCCAATTGTGTCCCATCGACCGCCATTGAACGCTTATAGAAAGGCAACGATTAATTGTCGTAGCTTAAATGTACAAACTTCACATAAATTGTCTAACTTTTACAGTTTCAGTTACGTGAACACCGTGCAATATGTATCATACACAACTAAGTTAAGTTTCATCGTTAAGACTGTCGCTATATTCAAATTTGGAGTTTACATCAATTCTGGACAAGGTCGAACAAAGGTCAAGATATCAAGCCCAAAGGCTTTTGTAAGTTCTCCTTCCTTCGAAACCTGTTGCAGGTATTCAGCCACATTTACGTTAGCGAGTCAGCCTTTAAATACAAATGCTCTTAGAATCCCGGCTTGACTTTTATTACTCATCCCCTTTTATTTAGTAATTGCGATGTAATCCATTCTTCACCTGGTGATCAGCAATAGTTTTCAAGTGAAAGAAATAGACATGAAAATAGCAGACTCTATTGGGCACTCCTATTCACAATGACACGTGCATTGGCAATGCTGATATTCTCTAACTAAATACTATTCACCAGCTCAATCAAATTCATCAACATATCTTATAAAATTCATTCATAGCAAGTTCTATCTCAGAACAACCACCCGACGTTCATGACATGGACAAAAGGTCCCCCATCCCAGAATTTGAGTTCAAGTTTCACGACATTAGACCTTATTGAGATATGGGCCTGTCATTGGCAATCTAATGCTGTGTCCAGTGTATTCCCTTTGAGTGTATCGGTTTGCATCATTATATCTATTTAGCGAACACCACCTGGGTTCCGGCTGCAGCTTCACCGTTACGACAATGTCTATGTGATCGACCCTTAAACACAGTTCAAACTCATTTATTTTACATCGATTGTGACGGAAGCTTGAAGATTTGACAAAAGAAGGGAAGCAAACACATTTTTTCAATTCGTTTTTGTCCCGTGTCTATTTTTCTTGTTCTTTTTGTAGTTCTTCTTCTTTTTCACTTCAAATTTTGCTTGTATTTTCTGCTGTTTGAATTTTGTTTTTATTTTGTTTGTATTTAATCTTAATCTGATTGTAAAGTCGTCATTTTGGCGGAAATATAAAATCAAACAAATATAAATTCAGTCTTAATGTCTTCTTCTTTGATACTTAACCATTACTCACGCCGAATGTTGGGCTAGTCTCAGCAATTCTTACCTCTTTTTACGAGGTTCGAACCAAGGACCATCGGTAGAAGAGGCTGACGGTCTACCACTGCACTAATATCACCCCCCGCCCCCCCAATACTTCAACAAAGGATATCCGGCTATTGGTAGTCTCCGTATGTATGGTTTGTCGATTCTATTGCGAGGAGATTAATGAAGTGA
The DNA here is from genome assembly GCA_947846245.1 of Cerastoderma edule. Lineage (NCBI taxonomy): Eukaryota > Metazoa > Mollusca > Bivalvia > Cardiida > Cardiidae > Cerastoderma > Cerastoderma edule. The sequence continues at coordinate 35,576,931 of OX401406.1, read as the reverse complement.
AATAAAATAGTAGGTGTCAATTAGAGATGATCCATTGGTAAAATCTTGTTCAGAGTTTATTAACAGCTTCAAAGGGAACGACCTACGAGCATATCTATTTATATTCAAACAGCTTGCGAGTTCCCCTTTTTGCATCCTGATAGGAATAAAGCCTTTCCGCATCCTGGTAGGTAGGAATAAAACGCCATCTAAGATTTACGCTTGGTGTGAGTTCACGTCAATGTTGTCTCATAAAGATTGACTTCCCAATGATAGAGCTCTAGCCAGTGATCTTTAAACGCCGGTCTTAGCTAAAGGAACTCGTCGGAGCGTAACAGACCGGAAATGGGGGTCCAATAAGTCGTGTTAATCATTGTGCTAACTCATCTTTACGCGGGTCAGGACGCTTTGCCCTTCCGATTTACGTCAAGGTCAGTATGTAACTATACGCGCTTATTATATATAGGCTTAATATGTTACCACACAATGCCACATTTTCGCGTCTTGAGCCAGACGACATTTTTGCTTGTTGCTTCATACGACTTTTAAAAAGCATTGTGGCAAAAGGAGTAATTGCAAGCAATTTCTCTTTTTGCCACAATGCTAGTTCAATCTATTCACATATCACAACACAAGCACTGACAGTTTTTTCACATATATAAAGTTTTTTCTAAGTTCGTCTGTTTCAAGTAAAAATGGTCGTCTGCAGGTTGTAAAATAAATTTATAGACTTAATACGTTACCTCATAACGCCACGACTTGCCCTTCCGATTGCTGCCATGCTCTGTATGTAATTATACGCTCTCGTAAGCTTACCACATTGCCATCTAACGCCATAATTCGCGTGTTGCAGTTAACGACTTCCAAAAGGCATTATAGCAAAAGGAGAAATTGTTTGTCACAAGTAATTTATGACCCGACAGAAACAGATATTCCCGAGATCATGCATAGCAAGGCATGGATTATGCTGTACCATCTAGTGACCCGGTAAAAGGAGTGTCGGGCCATTACTCTTCGAGACGTTCACACACGCTCTTTAATAATAGATTGTTGCCTCCCCGATATACGGGTCGCTTGGCTCTATTACGAAACGAGTAGCGGTCATGTAGGTTCAGACATAGACAATCGATCATTCGTTAGAGACATATAAATCACCTATCGGGAAAACAACCAACTATTTTCTAGATATGTTGCGTTTCTTCTCTTTTTTTTTAATATCAAAAATAAATTATTTAGGTACTTAATAGAATCGATTCCTTGAGAATATACCAATGAATACCAGAGAATAAGCTTCGACACACTCCTTTGAAACATGGGAAATTAATGAATTTCTTTGCCATGAACCTATAAGAACCCTACCCCATATCTGAAGTATTACAAACCGTTTTTGGACTATTGCAAGTTTATGAATGGCTTTAAAACATCAGTTCAGCTTCAGCTGGACCTCGCTGAGTTAATTCAAATGATTAACCAAAATGTGTGGTTCTATCAATTATTTCTGAAACATTTCAAGTTAATGAATGATTTTGAAATGCACTTCTATCAGAACCCCGCAAAGATTATTTCAATGCATATCCAACGCATGAGGTTCTTCAAGCTTTTTATAATTGAATGTCTATAGACAAATGATGAATGCCATAATCGGAGGGGTTAATGACACTGAGGTAATAGGTCAAAATAAAGGTCTTTAACAAGGCCTTTCATTACCTTGCAATGTTTCAAAACCCGTCATTATTGGATGGGATATGGATAAAACCCAGCAAGGTACAGAAAAAGGCTTTTTCAAAACTGATCGTTTACTTGCAATGATGTTAACCTTTAACTTGACCTATTATCTCAGAGTCAATAAACCCTCCGGTCATTGCATTCATCATTTGTCCATAGACCTTCAATTGTCGTATTACAGGGGAATTGGCGTCGTCTGTCAACCTTGTGAAGTGTGAAGTATGATAGAACAGTTACTCCTCTCTTCTCAGTGCGTTTTCTCCACAAGCAATGTCACTTTTTGTCAACATGATCTCTATCAAGTGCCTTATTCCATACGTTATCATTCGTAAGCTATTCTTACTGTATGCAGAGCGTTAACCCTTTCCCAAAAAATAACGACATTTGACCACTTTGTTGCAGATGACTTTAGAAAACATCGAGGGGAAAGGAGAAATTGCTCGTGACGAGAAATTTCTCCTTTTCCCACAATGTTTTATGCTCTATCAGAAGATTATTTACCAATTTCATCACATTTTGAAATGTCGTCGGCAAACTCTTTCAATTTTGGACAATCAAAAAGTTGTTGCTTAGGAAAGGGTTAAATAATTAATAATTTGAACAGTCTCATAAAACAATACTTGGGATAAAAACAATCGAATATTGAGTCAAAAATACTTCACTGCTAGGCATATGTTTAAGTCTTCTTAAAAAACTATTGTGATGAAGGCATAGCTTGCACATAAGGGGCAATACATACAATGTATTTGTATTACAATGCTTTCGTGAAAAACATTTATCTCAACTCGAACGATAAATGCGTTGAGATGATTTGACCTAGAGTTTGTTTTCAAGTCGTAATACTTGCCACTAGTGCCATTTCATGAAACAAGTATAACATGACAATTTCTCTTTCATTTGACCTTAAAGATTACAAATCAATGTCCGGGCAAGGGCAAGGGCTCGAACCCGCAATGACGGATATTTTATCAGGTGGACGCTCAAACTTTCTGCTATTGTCATGATAGGTTTTTAAGTACGTTAATATTACCACACGTTTATTTCTTGTCGAGTTTGGTTGTTAGGCGTGCCGTTAAAAGACCAAAGTTCATAGAGAGCTTTGCGTGTTGCAAAATGCTTCATTCTGCATACCAATAGCGGACCATCAAGATTGTTCAATTATTGATGACCCCAATACTTATTCGTGTAACTCGCCTTCGTGTATTTCTGTGTGTATAGGGTTGTCTAGGCATAGACGAGTGTATTAACATTGAGAACCAAGAATCACTACAAACAGCTTTAACTCTGACAATTCATGTTGCGATAACAATTACACTAATATATTTGGTACTGAGCTCTCTCAACTTATTCTCTGTCTCTCTCAAATTGTAATGTAGAAACAAAGGGGGTTACGTCGAAGGCTTGCTGGTAAAGTGAAATTAAGGTAAAATGCATTAAGAAATAGACAGAACATGGAATGTCAGGATAAAAGATATGCGGTTTTATAGTTTGACATAGACGGAGGAACTATATACCGTTTAAGAAAAAGTTATCATATAAACGAGTGAACAGGTTAATACTTATTGACTCGTTTTAAAGCGTTCGTAAAAAGTCAAAATATCGATTGTGATGCATATGTAGTTCTTGTTCGTGTTTTGTCGGCTGTTGTTGCTTTCAAATGCCGAAATGAATTAATGGCTAGTTTCAGTAACTCTTGGCCACATACAGACAACATGTTTTCCATTGAAGCAGACCACTTAAGATAAGCTTTGTAACATGTGAAATATAAAAGTCTTTTAGTTCGGCTGTTGTAATATGTTTATAAATTGAAACAACATCATGGCAAAAGGAGAAATTGCTTGTGACAAGCAATTTTTTCTTTTTCCACAATGTTTTTTAAAAAGCGTCTGCTGTAAGACGCAATAATGTGGCGGAAGTTTGTAATGTGGTAAGTAACATACCTTCAGAGCATTAGCTGGCATTCGCTCAGTGAGTTAAAATTTGTATCGGCAGTTAGAGAAATACATGTATTCATACGAATTACAAACTGTCTGTATCATTAAATACGGAAATAAGACCAAATGAAATATCATAAAACAATACATCGATAACATAAAGCACATTAGGATTTTTTGTCTCAAGGGGGTGAAAATAAAAAAAAAACACCCCGAAAGAGCGTTGAACAATTCAGCCTTCACTCGGCATTGATAAGAAAATTAATTATGCATAGAAACCTGCTGTTTAAGTCGAGCGTTATCTTTCCGTATTTAAATGGAAAGTTCTCGACATCACGTGCGATGTCACGAGATGATTTGTCAGCCAATGGCTTTACAGACATTTGATGAACCTCTAAGAACAACTTTGCCAAACTCCTAATTGCTCATTAGGAGCAATTCATCCTTTCGTCACTGTGGTGTCTTAGAACTTTTGTAATAGATGCTCCAAATTTATAATTGAATAAGCAGATTGTAGGCATGTATTGCAGTGGAACTAGAGCAAGTGCGCTTGACTAGAATTTGCATCATCTGTATAAAGAAAGGCAATTGTATGGATGACAGCTAAAGACGAAAAGTGATTTTGGAAAAGAAGTTAATCATTCCAATCTTTCCATCTTATCTTTATTCCATCATTTCAGGGCATTTGCGGTAGACATGTTTAATAACCAATACTTGTGTAAAGGATACGATAAAATGTGCGAAAGCATTATAGCCCCTCGATCGTTAAAGTCTAATCTCTTATTAGAGGGGATTAGACGTAACAGATCAGTCGTATCGGAGGATTGGACATTGTCATTAATTTTGTTGATGCCGAAGCTCATTGCTAACGTAACTGAATCAATAATCTAGCTTAAACCTGATCTTTAACCCTTTCCCAAACAATAAAGAAATTTGACCACTTAGTTCCAGACGACTTTAGAAAACATTGTGGAAAAAGGAGAAAATGCTCGTAACGACTGGAACCGACTTCACGCTTATGCAAACAGGTTAGATCCTGGCTAGCCGCTAAGTGTATTTGCGGCTGACCTGTGATCATCCAGAGTATCTTTCCACGGCAAAATTAAGCTGATATTTAAGGTTTTGGAAAGCAGGCGACATTAAAACCTTGTTTCAGAAAAACCATCCAGCATTCTGAGGGTTGCAGACTGCAGCAAACGACTATAAAAGCTAACTTGACTTTAAGAAGAAAAATGATTTTATTGGACATTTAGACCAATGGATTGTCATTAAGTGTTCAAATGTTCTTTCGTAAATGATCGTGTTGAATCACCACAATGTGCGTCTTGAGTTACTTATGCCTTTTGTAGCCGAGGCATTAACTTTGGACAAATCGTAACGATATTCGTTACCAGCATAGACCAATGTCAATACAACTCATCCATCTTCTCTGTCACGCAATTCTTTATAATGCTGACAAAAATAGCCGGCCTTAGAGGGTGAATAATGGATTGAAATACTCTTGGGAACAAGATACGTTAAAATGGTTGGACGCCTTCTGTCCGTTGAAAGACGTGTATCCCTGCTTTGAGTTGAGGAAAGCGACAATTTAGAAATCTGCATAACCATACGACCAACATTTGCACATTCATTAAACAATTTACTTCAATTTAATTGGTGATTTTGAGGAATATATGTGACTAATAAATAATTGCAGTAAATGGAGTGATAGGCAAGACCTCCTTCAGTTCAGCTAAGTACGACACTTATTAAGTAAAATGGCGAGTTGTCGTTTGTGATACGTTAACACCATCGATTTGGGGATGAATTGTACAGATTGACGTATATGCGTCAATTTAGATCATGAAAGATAGTCTTAACTTATTAACTAACGAACAAACTAATTGATTATACGATTGTGAATTTTAAACGAATTTGGTATAGATTTGTTAACTATGTATAGACATGTACAAAATTTAAAGTAGTTGATGCATTTTATAAGGCAAAGGTCTAGGGGCGGATGAAAAGGATTATAAATGTCTTTTCGTGCCATTACTTTGGCATTTTGTGCATCAATTTTCCATGGAATGTCTCATCGAATGAGTCGCAAATATCTCTGTCTGCAGCAGCAAGAGAGTTTATCATCATAAATCACAATTATGGTATTATGGCTTGACTTTTATCAACTTTAATTGAGTAACCCGATATGACTAAATGGTTTCATAGGCCGATGTGTATCATACTTTATACTTTCACATGCCAATATCTTCATAAACTGGTGTTCTTATAGATCAATGAAGTAGGAGAAACTTCGCCTTTAATTGGTAACATTTTACGACGGCGTTTACTATTCTTCCATAGTTAACCCTGATAGTGCTGGAACCGACTTCATGCTTATGAAAACAGGTTAGATCTAGGCTAGTCGCCAAGTAAATTGGCGGTTGGCCGGTGATCTGCTATGTTTGCCACTCTGAGCATCTTTCCTCAACAAAATTGAACAGACGTTTAAGGTTTTGGAAAGCAGAAGACACAAAGACCAGAAAACTACCCAGCAGTCTAAGGGCTTAAAACAAGACAGTATGATACCAAAGCCAGATATATTTCAAAACGTTATATCATTCGATTGACTGATATCTTACACGTATAACCAAAGACTCAGAACAAACGAGTTTATATGATTCCATAGACTGATGGCCGAGAAGATTGTTAAGATCAAAAGATTCAGCATCCGTTCGTCTATAACATTCCTTTGGAATACACACAACAGGAACGATCTTTGGTAATCTTTATTCTTTCAAAAAAACAAAAGCCTTATTTACGTCATTGATGTTATGTATCTACTGTCTTGGTCAGTTTTGATAATATCCACGTATGTCTGAAAACACCGCCTTCATAGATGAGAACCGATGTATGCTCTCGCCAAACTGATATCCCTGTGAGATAATCAAATGAAAGAACCACTTGTCTTTATTAGTTGAACCTTTCTGACAGAACAGAAGACATGCTAAGGACAAATGGTTTCGCCATTTAATGAAGGTTTCTTTTCCAAATGGCTTTGGTCTGAGCGGTGGTCTGGATTCACTCACTAAAATACAATACAGTGTAGCTCTCCAATGGGTTACATTGCGTTTCGTAATCTCAAGTTTCCTCGTACATGTTTATTCATATAACGATATATGATCAGTTTGTTTCAGATAACTCTGAAACATCGTGGGAAAGGGAATTGCTCTTTACGAGGAATTGATGTTTCAGACTTACGCAAATCTTAAGCTTAAACTGTTTAGTAAAACGGTAACCAGAAGTCAATCTTTTTTCACTATTTACATATTTACTACAGAACATCCTTTGTATTACATTTCCAGCCATTTTCTAGAAGTATTTTTTTAGTGTTGAATCTTGCAGTACTTATAAAGCTCACTTTGTGAGTATGAATATGAAGAATTAATTTTCGTCTACCACGTTTTTATGACGTCATTTATCTCCGATTCCAAAACTTGAAATGGCGGGAATAATTTTAAATTCTATTTGACGGAATTGGTTGACCATTGACAATCACCTCAAATGTCTTTTAAACAAAATTTCGTTCACGTTGAGATACAGATTATTTTTTCTCTTTCCTCATTTCACTATGTTTTCTAGAAAACCCTTATCATAAGTTCACAATTGATTTTCTTTTGTCAACACGAATCGAATAAGGACCAACAAAATGACATCTACTTTTCAGATAATGAATTTCTCCAAGCAAAAAATGATTAACCTCTTTTTATCAGGACTGTTAAAGTGTGGTGATTCATAGGGCATGGTGGAAATATCTTGAACATAATTACAATGCGAAATATACCTTTGTACTCAAATAATTCGTCTACATGTCGGTTAAAAAAGTGTACATGATTTCATTATCGAGGCCTAAATTGAACATAATGCATTCGATATTCCCCATATTCAGCCCCGAAAGACTCATCACCTTGCGCGGAATTGAATCTATAAAATGCTTTGTTATCTCGAATTTGCAATCCCATTCTAAAGAAGCCAATAGTTGTGCTGTCTTTTCGCTCTCATTTCAATCTGTTTTCTCAACATTCCGGTCAATTGAATTAGGGCTGTCATCTCAAGAAAGCAGAAACAATTGAGCGATAGCGTTATTCCTTACTTTTAGAGGATGAAACGTCTGTAGAGATTTAATTAAGTTGATTACCCGTCGATGAGTATTATTTTCAAGGATACTTTCACAAAAAAACAACATTGAATTCAACAAGAACCTTCATTATTCTAAAATACTCTCGAGCAGCGAATCTTTGAAGGTATTTGTAATAAAAAAGACCATAGAGCCTGAAGGATAACCACACTGTGCCTCAGATTTCTATTGTGGAGCCTTCTTTTCCCTCAAGGATTTGCAGCGTATATATGACCGGGCGAACAATACCAACAAGACAAATGATGCTCATATTGTATTTATATATTTGTATATATATATATTCATCTGTCTTATTACATAGTAACAGATTATTTGATCCTGAAAAAATTACAGGTTCGTTGAATCCAATGATAAAACGTGTTTTTGTTCAAAATGGTATCAAATCTTATTAACAAACTTCTCTCGCTTTTCAATGTCGACAATTCGCACAGATGCCATAGCAGGTCTTTTTCTATTTTGCCTTTTCATGATTAATCCATTACCAAACAATAACGACATATGACCAGTTTGTTGCAGACGAAGCTGGAAAACATTGTAGGGAAAGGAGAAATTGCTCGTAATGAGCAATTTCTCCTTTTCCTACAATGTTTTCTGTTCTATTCGAAGATTAATTTCCAATTTCATCACATTGTGAAATGTCGTCTGTGAACTCTTTCACGTTGAGACAGTCGAATATTTGCTGTTTGGTAAAGGGTTAAGCAGAATTGGAGTACGCTCGTATCAGATCGTAATGCAATATGGCAATGGCGAGTGTGGTCGTGCCTCCTCTAATGGGGTTTGCGCCGCATGGGAATTCCTTGAGACGTATTCTATTAACGAACACGCGTGGTCTTAGGTATTCGGAGAAGTTCGTCACTATACGGGGGAATTCCACCAGGAATAGTTTCTTAGGCCAAAGCCTTGACCAATCCAGTATCTTGATCAATGTCATTTTGACTGAGGTGATTGCTTTTGATCACCGTTTACTTTCTTTTGTATGGTTCCATTTATGTGTACATGCCGCACTTGATTGATGAAACCATTTCGGCAAAAAGAGAAATCGGTCGCAGTAAGCAATTATGGCATCATTTTAACACTGGCACATTATCCAAGATCGATAACTCGTTAGCTTCAAACGTAGTCACTCGGTTTAACCCATTACCAAACAATAACGACATTTAACCACTGTGTTGCAGACGACTCTGGAAGCGTAGCGAGCAATTTCTCCTTTTCCACATTATTTTCTGCCCTATCAGAAGACTATTTTCCAATTTCATCACATTTTGAAAAATCGTCTGCAAATTCTTTCAATTTGGGACAGTCGAAAATATGGCGTTTGGGAAAGGGTTAATAGTTATCACTCTAAGGTTGTATTTTAGACCGAGAGCAGTATGGTTCATTCCGAGGGAGTAAGTAAGCGCCTAAAGGAATACTAAGTCCCTCACTTGGCTACCCGATAGGTTGGTGACATTATCTTCAGGATTAACCTAGGGGCGAAGTTGGCAGCAATAAGATAAGTTAATCGCTCATTTAGCCACTCGTGAGGTTAGTGACATTCATAGCGTCATAGTTGCATCAGCGCAAACCTAGACGCCTAGTTAGTGGCCAAGTGCTCTCGGACTAAAGAAGCCAACATACGGCTAAAGGATCTGGATAAAGAGTAGTTAGTGTTTAACCCTTTACTAAACAAGGACGACATTTAACCAATTTGTAGCAGACGACTCTGAAAAACATTGTAGAATAAATGAGAAATTCAATTTCTCCTTTTCCCACAAGGTTTTCTGTTGAATTTATCTGAAGAATATTTTTCAATTTCATCACATTTTTAAATGTCGTTTGGGAAAGGGTTAAACTGATTCGCAAACTAATGCAGCGAATCAAAAACGTTATTTGATTCATTTATGCTGCTTCTCACCCAACTCTAAATTAACCGCGACCTCGTCTTTGCACAAACATAAGAGAAGACTCAACCCAAGTCACTATAAATTCCGTCTTGGTTGTATTTGTCAGTGACAACAGTTGTATAATTATTTCCCAGTGGAAGCAAAATGGAAATGACCGCCCGTTTCGAGTAATTAACCCCGGGAGAAATTACGACCTTCGTTGTGACAATTCCTGTACCATACCGTCCCCAAAGTATATAGCCTCTACCATACATGTAACGTGTTTCTGTAATACAGAGTGGAACTCTTCGTATAGGGAATTGTAGGCCCTGTATAGTTCACACAATGCCATAAGTAATTTGAGTATTTACACTGACAGTATCATGTTATAGGCAAGAAAGAATTTCTCTGCATTACACAAATTGGACGCGTGTCAATTTAAAGGAATCTGTTGAAATATTAACCCTTAGAATGCTGGGTAATTTTTCTAAGAAAAGGATTGTTGTGTCGACTGCTTTCCAAAACCTTAGATATCTGCCTAACCCTTTCCCAAACGCCAAATTTTCGACTGTCCCAAATTGAGAAAGTCTTCAGACAACATTTCAAAATGTTATAAAATGCAAAACTACCTTTTGATAGGGTAGAAAACATTGTGGGGAAAGGAGAAATTGCTCGTCATGAGCAATTTCTCCATTTCCCAAAATGTTTTCATAGTTGTCTGCATCAAACTGGTCAAATGTCGTTATTATTTGGTAATGGATTAATTTTGACGAGGAAATATACTCAGAGTAGCAAACAAGTTAATTTACAGGCGCCATTTTACTTGACGACTGCCCGAGTCCGAATGATCCAGATGTAGATATTTCATTCTACTGTCACGCAGTTACAGCTTGGATCATTCGAGTTACGGCTGCCTGGATCAAACCTGTTTGCATTGGTATGAAGTCAGTTACAACACAAACGTTAATACTCAGTCTTGAGGTTTACTGATTTGTATTCTTTACTGCGTCTTTGTTTATACCATTTGCTGTTCAAAGACAATCGAACACAGAAAAAATAATCAAACAAAATTATGCTGTTGATAGGCCGTCTTTTTGCCCCTTTTGATCTGTTCGCGTGAACTTTAAATTGATGAGGGGGACACAAACACTATCATAGGTAATTCTGTTTAGATCAATATTATAAAGGCTAATGCCGAACACATGGTGTGTCAAACGATTGTATCACGTTGGTTATATTGAAATGTAATGTCTTGTTGGGTCGAGTATCCGAAAGATATACGACTATTTCTTTATAATATCTTTATTGCTGTTGTTTCATAGACTGATATCCATGATTTTTATCTATAATTGTGAATGGTATTTAAGCTCTCTAAGTGTTTGATACAAGTAGTTGGTAAAATTGATTTTGTTACTTTTGGGACTGATAACGATGATGATTACAATTTAGTGACATTTATAATGGACCAGAGGCCTAAATGTACTAATAAAATGTTCAATGTTCAATATTCAATGTTCACGAAATTTTGTCATCGTTTGTTGAACTTTCCTGAGCGTTTAGCGACATGCACATCATATTTTTTTTTCTCTGAGAAAACTACTAAAAAATGCATTGTTTCAACCTTAATTGGTTATTCGTCTTCCAGCACTGTTGTAATCATCTTCCTAATGCGAAATTGTTTTTTTTCTAATGGATTCTTTTATCTTGTCATGATTGAGAAAAAAGAAAATGGAATTGTGTTTTTCATCATTTAGCGTTTTGCTGAATGCTTTTGATGATTATCAAAGAAAGTGTTTTAGATCGGCAGATAATAGTGCACTAAATGATGAATATGTTCAGTTTATCCTATAACGTTCGTAGTCTTAAGACATAACTAAGTACCAACAAGATAGCGTATAGAGAAGGATTAAATGCCTTTACGATTAGTAATACTTCTATCAAATAGATATCTGAATTATTTGAACGTTATGTATATCATTTCAGAAATGTATTTAGTCATATACCTTTGTACAATAATATTTGGCAAATGACTTGCGGCGGCGTTGCTATTAGCTAAGGTATCTATCTGAAGGGAGTGCTCATGTAATGACAGTTCAGCTGTCTTTCGGTCGTACAAAAAAAGTAAGTAGATGTGTCAAAATGTACTTTTGATACGTCTGAAAATTAACGTCTATGATCATACAAAACTATTCAAAACATTGGTTCTACGTTTAAAAACATTCAAATAGGTAACTCTTCAAATTGTTATTGTCATATGTAACAAAGTAAGAATAACTGTGGACATAGTATAAGTGTTATTCCACCAATGCTGATACTGTGCTTACATCACCCCAAGATATACTGATATAAGTGAGTCTATTTGGACATCAATGTCTAGGGTACCGTTTTACTAAACAATTTACGCTTAAGATTTGCGTAAGTTTAAAACAACGTTTCTTCTTGTTTCAATATTGGGCGAAGCAATAATTCAAAGTAACACACCACTGGAATCGTCTCTCAGAGACGCTTCCAATGACGTGTCACATTGCAATATTGTACTTTCATTGAAGATACTATCCATGTGTATCAGTTATGACTTTCGCAAATATTTTCCTTAAGTTGCTTAGTAAAGCTGTACCCAGGGTTCGCTTAAATATGACAATTAATGCCCAACCATTCGTGAACTTGGAATATTCTTTATTTTTTCGCCTCAAGTTACAGTCGGAGCGAGGGATTGGTAGCTTCAAACAGTGTCTTCATTTAACCCATTTTTGTGACTTAATTGCGTTGTATGATTAAAAGATTCTTTGAACCTGTAGGGCAATAACCCGGATTTAATATCAATAAACGGGGATAATTGAAAATGTACTTTTTCTTATTTTTTTTTATGAAAATCCATGGTCATAATCGCACTGATAAATAAAGAATATTTAGTTACAATAGAACACATTGTTCGATCAAGATAATAATCCCGTTTATGTGTCATTTTGATATGTTTAGTCGAAAACAAGCACGCCGCTCTAGGAATCTTTTAAAATATGTCCACACGAGAAATTATCTGGCCGGACCAAATTAAGAGACATCAAAAATAGGCAGGGGGACACTTATTTGCTATATGGTTTAGCATCACTTTAATATAATCAGTAATTACTCATGACTATCAATATTTCAATTTATTTAACAAACATGATTGAAAAATAGTCGCCTTTAGATACTTTAGAATGAGGATGTGATGAAAGAACGAAATCACGAACTATTCGACGTGTTGTCCGTGAGAGCTCGTCTTGAACATGCTGATTTCTTGCTTTATTTGATAATCAACACATCGCAAGACAGTGAAGCGATTATAGTACTGGAACCGGCTCCATGCTTATGCAAACAGGTTAGATTCAGGCAAGCCGCAAAGTAAATTGGCGGCTGGCCTGGGATATACTCTATTGATACTCTAAGTATTTCCCCTCGTGAGAATTAAGCATATCTAAGGTTTTCGAAAAACAGACGACACAAAATCTATTTCAAAATAAATTCCCAGCATTTTAATGGTTTACAAGAAAAACCTAGTATTCTACTTTTAATAGGCGGATGTACCGGATATCCGGTACATTATATTCGACGGCACTATCTACCAATCAAAAATCCCGGCACCAGTTTAATTTGAAAAGAAACTTTCAGGAGCAGGATGGACTTATTTATAATAAAGGGGACAAAGCTGATGTACAATCACGCAACTTTGAGTTAAAAGCAATGATAATAGAATCGTATTGATTTACCCATTTAACAAATTGGACAGGGACAATTTTATTAGAGAGAATCGTTTATTTCCGTGACAGAAATTATTTGTTGTCACATTGGGGCGGGTCGTGTTGTGATTTATGTTCTTGTTTGACAACATAACACAACATAAGCCTCTTTAATGGTTTGGGTAAGTTTGAGTTGTGATGGTAACAGGAATTAGTAGATATCCATAAAGCCCCTGAAACATATAAATAGTAATGTCATTTATTCTCATTGAGGCAGAATTAACATGAATTGGTTTGAGGCTAGCCATGTGCTGTTATAGAAATGAAAAGAAATCTGGATGAAGTAGAATTATGAGAGCTGGCTCTTAAGCAAGGGTTGTTATCAGACAATATATGGTATACAATATATAACAATTGTCACTTTTTGAACGTTTTCCCTATTTTTATGACAATCGACGTATTATCGTCGTAAAGATCGGGTAGGCCTTTTGAAACAAATTCATTAAACAGCGTTTAAGGCTAAATACTGGAGCTCGGAATGAGAACCATACTATGCTCACTTTCACGGCTACAAAGCATAATAAAAGGTCGGGTTTATAGTATGCTAAGCGTATTCAGCCGACTTCATGCTTATTGAAACAGGTTGGATCCAGGCCAGCTGCCCAGTAAATCGGCGGCTGGCCTGTCATCTAACCTGTTTGCTACTGTGAGTGTCTTTCATTATCCAAATTAACCACATATTTAAGATTTTCGAAAGCAGATGACACAAAAATCTATTTTTAAAAATTACCCAGCATTCTAAGGGTTAAGCACTAGGCCTACCATATCCTGTTAAGCTCTTCCCGTATTATAGAGAATAGTGGTCTCCGATTGGCCAGCCGCTGCAGGGATATCTTAGTTGATATGTCCTTAGAGAAACTGTTTTTCTAAAATAACTTTCTGCTGTCATCACTGGTTTGTCATTCCCTTGATGTTGTCAGAGTGCCTAAATGCATTCCTGGAGTAATTTGTCGATTCATCCGAAACTACTTCAACATTTTAAGACACTCCTAGAATAATGATGGCACAATGCTATATATGTTACTCTTTTTAAGATATATAAAATATACCAAGACCTCGTTTAACAAAACTGCCTCGATTAGAGACGACGTTCCCTGCTGCCAAAGGCGTCATAAGAATAGAATAGATCGAGGAATATGTTGTTTATGTTCAAAAAGGTTTCGATCTAAATATCAAACTTAAAAGGAATGAAAATATTGGACCGATTGGGCAGATATCAAAGGATAACTGAAGTTCATAAAAGGTATCATTACGATACTGAGATAATTTGTGTGGGTTCATATTAATGAAAACAAAAATACCCTCGAAGCCGTATGAGTCCACAGAGAATTATTTCCTCTTTCTCTCATTACTCCCCCATACAGATAAGAAATGAATGTCAGAAAAATCAAACATGGCATTGATAAATAAAACAGAAAATAACCCCCTTATAGCGCCGGAACCGACTTTATGCTTGGGCTGGCCTGTGTTCTAAATCGTTTGCTCCTATAATAATCTTCCTCGTCAAAATCAAGCACATGTCTAAGATCTTGGAAAGCAGACGACACGAATTTTCTTTTTAGATAATTACCAAGCAGTCTTAATATAGAACGAGTTAAAAAGGTCAATTACGTTGAGTTTCGAATTCGAGCAGACAGATTCCTTTATACGAAATATATGAGAAATAAGCAGACGAAAAAAAGAAATATCACTTAGATATATTTTATTTGGGATGCTGTGTAGAAACCATGGCGATTAAAAGATGAATTGCTCACTAGGAGCAAGTTATCATTTTGGCGCAAAGATTTCTGAATGTCCGTGAAGCCGATGCAAAAAAGATGGGTATTAAGAGTGTTGGGTTTAAACAGTGTCATTATTACCGACGCCTTTGATCCAGTTAATGGCAAAATATAATGATAGTCACAGAAATACAACTTCTGACAATAATACGTAATTTGCCAAGCCTTGCCAGCTAAAAAAGCA
Organism: Cerastoderma edule; assembly: GCA_947846245.1. NCBI lineage: Eukaryota > Metazoa > Mollusca > Bivalvia > Cardiida > Cardiidae > Cerastoderma > Cerastoderma edule. The sequence goes on along the minus strand of OX401406.1, from coordinate 35,561,516 downwards.
GACGAATCGTTCCTTATCAAAGAGATGGTTTCCTAGAAAATAAGTCATAGCCAACAACGTTATTTCAGATTCAATTTACTGAATAATAATTAATATAGAAAACACAACTTACTCAAAGAGGATCAAAGAAATAATATCAATCTCTTATGCTTAACCCTTATAGTTTTGGACCGACTTCATGCTTATGCAAACAGGTTGGATCACAGGCAAACCGCCAAGTAAGTTGGCGGCTGGCCTGGATCCAACCTGCTTGCTTCTTTGAGTATACTTCCTCATCAAAATAAGTAGATGACTAATGTTTTGGAAAACAGACGTCACAAAAATCTTCTTTTGGAAAGTTACCCAGCATTCTAACGTGTGAGTTTCATCGTTGTTACAGGAAACCCCTACGTGTACCAATACTGCGTCCTTTTGACGAGGAGCTTACCAAACAGCGGTAATGATAGCCTTTTGTTAGGACCCCCGCCGAGTAATGTTTACTGAATATAACCAATATCAGACAAATCGCTTATGACAAATGATGGACTAAACTATTCCCAGACAGATTAGCCCGTGGAGCGCCGCCTTGTAAACAATTATCGTTCAATAGACCTTACGAACCCATTATTTCATAGGATGTTGTTATATGTAGATAGACAAATATCCGTTATAAGCCAGGGTACCGTTTTACTAAGCAACTTAAGAAAAATATTTGCGTAAGTCATACCTTATAAACATGGATAGTATCTTCAATGAAAGTACAATAATGCAATGTGACACGTCATTTGAAGCGTCTCGAAGAGAGTTTAGTAAAACGGTAACCTGCTCTATAAGTCCAACGCAGTATATGGACGAGTTCAGAAAATGTAAACAGGTTATTTAAGCTTAAAGGCCCATTAAAGGAGATTAATGCTATATCAAACTATATTAATTGGTAAATTTTTGGACAGATTCAAATAGTTATCACCAGAAAACCTCATCGGCACAACTTAAATGTGAAAGTAAACTAGAAATAACCCAGATTAGCAAGTTTAATAATTCAATTTTCCCGATTCTTTACCTCTGACCTTGACAGTTGATGCACACTTTTTGAACCAACCAATCAGAATTCGTTATTTTGAATATGTAAACAAACAGGTTGTTGATAAACATGATTGAATTGGAGACAACTATGTTTCAAGCACAAACTAACTTATTTTGAATGAGTCTATTTAATAGGGTCTCACTGCATTCGTAAATTAATTCTCATGACTTTTATGAACATAATAAAAGAACTCCATAACTTCTTTCACTACTTTATTTATTCTCCTCTCCTTTGATGTGCCTTTAATGAAATGGTAGGTAGATAACCGTGGATACTCCAATCACTCCTCATCTCAGTTCTGGTATCGATCGATTGAAACATAAACATCGCACGAAAACGCGATTGACCAATAGATTGTAACGTGTTTTATATAAGAGTAAATATATCTTACATAATGTTCTGCATGTACCGTGATGTTATACACTGTGACAATGGCATGAACCTTTATTCGTATATATTCTTATATCAGTCAAGCTGACCGTTTTTACATTGGTTATACATATTGAAATCGACTGTTATACCAGATGTCGGGACCTAAAACATTACAAACGCATGTACTCACTAATGGGACATGACGTAACTGTTGCTGGAAGAAGCTAGTCAGCGCATTGCCCCACTAAGAAAACGAATGCCATTACTTATTGTATTTATTCTTCCCCTATCCAACAGTATTGTGTGACTCGTACAAACGACAGAAACATGGAGGTACTAATGATAGAACAGTCGGCAAATCTCATGCATTTTTCATATAATAGTTTAAAGGAATTCTTTAATTCGAAATACGAATCATCATTTCAACCCTTTATCAAACGCCAAATTTTCGACTGCTCCAAATTGAAAGAGTTTATAGACGACATTTCCGAACTTTATGAAATCTTCTGATAGGACAGAAAACATTGAGGGAATAGGAGCAATTTCTCCTTTTCCCACAATGTTTTCCAGTGTCTTTTGTAACAAAGTGTTTGAATTTCGTTATTCTTTGGTAAGGGGTTAATAAATAACAATACTATCATATAGCGTTGTCTCTGTGGTGTTATGTATGGTATACTCAAAATTACTGAGCTGTTCAGCTGGTTTTATATCATGACATTTATTGCTGAGTGGAGAGCGTTAAAGCATAAACAGTTTTCGGAAACATCAACTTCAATCGTCTAAAGTGATTTTCCTATCGTAAACATCGGGTTTCCTCGTTAACAAAAAAATAGATATGAACTATACCCTTAGTTAGTGCTGGAACCGACTGCATGCTTATGCAAACAAGTTAGATCCAGGCCAGCCACCAAGTAAATTTGAGGCTGGCCTGTGGTCTAATCTGTTTGTTACTCAGAATATCTTTCCTCAAAAATAAGCTGGTATTTAAGGTTTCGGAAAGAAGACGACACAAAGATCTATTTCTTGAAAAATAATCAACCATTCTAAGGGTTGACACCGGGTCTCCTCGTTAACAGAAAAAATGGAAATGAACTTAAAAACAAAACGGTTTCATTATATTGTTACTGCAGAAGAACGGGGAAATCGTCTGCATGGTAATACCGACACATTCTATCATAAAAAACAATGTTTGCTTTTTTTTTATTATTGTGCATGTGTCATGCCTAGTTACACTCTACCCATGATAAAGTAATTCTTGAATTAAGTTTGGTCTCGATAGTTTGCGTTAATTAAGTAAATAATACTTAGAACATTTTCTTATTCATGTTCCAATCCGTGCAATGCTGTTTTGAACAGGCCATCCAAACGCAATACAAAGATGTATAAGTAAATACTGTAAACGACGTAGGCTTTTTGTACTCTAGTATTTCATCCCTTTGACACGGATGCTTCAAACCAATTTGTATCAAGGTACATTTGATTTGTGCAGGGCTACAATATATTTGAAAGGCCATGACAGTATGGCCCAAATCGTAATTTTTAACCAAACATCATTACTGATAAACTAATAATCATGACAAAACTAAACATGTATGAATGGCGCCATATGGAATAAACGTAAATTCGCCCGTGTAACTTGTACAGGTGGAAAAGAATTCAAGGTCCTGACAAGCTTTCCCGCGTAAGATCCCCTCTTCAGTATCATTGACTTACGCTCGAGCTTCAATTTGTAGTACCTCGTTCAATTTAATGAGGTATCTGTAAACAACCTTTGTTCAAGCCCATAGAAAGTGCGGTCTACCACTATTCGGATCAAATTGGTTAACAGTGAAAAGTTCACCGTTAAACACAGCGTATGTAAGGTTATATCAGCACCCGAGCGTTTTCAGGTTATTCATTATCTTAACGTAAGATACGCATATATCTAAGATCAGCACATATACAAGTACATGCGCATGGACTATAAATTCATTAACCCTTAGAATGCTCGGTAATTTTCTAGAATTTAGATTTGCGTGTCGTCTGCTTTCCAAAACCTTCAATATCTGCTTTTATGAGGAGGAAAGATACTCATAGAAGCAAACAGATATCACAAGCTAACCGCCAATTTACTTGGCGGTTGGCCTGTGTCTAACCTGTTTGTATAAGCATCAAGTCGGTTCCAGCATTAATAAGGGTTAAAGACTCTCCCATATCATTAACAATATAGTGGACATTAAATTACTCTTCACACGGCAAACCTTTAAGTCGACTTCAGAGTGCATCGGAGGATTCTTCAATAGACAATTAACATACTAATTACCATGCATACTGAAAAACAACTTAACCCTTTACTCCATAATATCCCATGTTCTTCATCTTGTTCATGGTTCTTAGCAAACAATGAGTCCCTTTGTTCCAATGGCTTCTTCCTAATTTCTTTAACGCATTACCGAAGAATGACTACATTTGACCAGTTGTTGCTGACAGCTCTTGAAAACATTGTTGGAAAAGTAGAAATTACTCTTAACGAGTCAATGTCCTCACATTTTGAAATGTCGTCTGCAACCTCTTTCAACTTGGAACAGTCAAAAATTTGGTGTTCGGTAAAGGTTTAAGAAGTGTTTAGTTTGTCCGCGCTAGTTTTTTCATTCTCGACAAGTGCTTTCAATTTGGACTAGTCCCAAAAACCTTTATGGGGTAATGGGTTTATACTAACTTCAGTGACTTGCCAGCATCCAGGTGTTTTTGATAATAGATACTCAGAAAACAACGCAAATGAGGGTCTTTAGATGCAATTAACACTTCTTCACATCTACTCGACACTGTTTTGAGGGGGTACAGGCTTTCAATTAGTAACTATATACTTCATATAATAAACATTATATCGTCATAGTCGAGCTAGAAGGTTGTATTTTCGACATTAATCGGAGTAAACAATGCCTTTCGAACTGACATAACCAAATGCTTGTGAACTCTTTGCCACCTGCAGACGACATGTTTTATTTGAAGCAAGCGACTTAAGAAAAGTTTAAAAGTTTTTTAAACGTGTGATAACCCTTTTATTCCTGCTATTGTGACATGTGAATAGATTGAAAAAGCATTGTAGCGAAAGAAGAAATTACTTGTGACAAGCAATTTATTCATTTGCTTTTTGAAAGTCGTCTACTGCAAGACGCAAAAATGTGGCGTTATGTGGCAATGTGTTAAAAGGCTTATTATAGTGATCTGTTTAGCTTATTTAGGTCTTCGCCATACCAACATCAAAGCCGTACCTTCAACTACCCTGTGAGGAAGAAATGAACGCTTCGTTTGAAGGAGACAAAATGTCTAAAATGATATGGTTAAAATATTAACGCCATAATAACCAAACATCCCATCCTCCTCATGAAAATGTAGGAGTTTCGGTACATCAGTTCAATAGAAGATATTCGTGCATACAAATCAGCTTGTCGCAATAATAATCGAAACAGTCATTCTTCTATATCTGTATGTGTAAACGTATTCTAATTCAAACGCATGACATCGCATGAAACTGTACATACTTATATCAATTGGCGCTTCCTAGATTTCTCAAGCTTTCAAAAGATACTTTTTATCTTAAATAAATTAAGAAAAAAATAATTTGATTGATTATTTTGAATTGTTTGATTTGTGTCAACGACTCTTTACTTTGACTTTTAAATGGTATCGTCTTTAGATAGGCACCATTTAATCCTTATATTGCTGGAATCGACTTCATGCTTATGAAAACAGGTTTGATCACAGGCCAGCCGCCAGAGTATCTTGCTTCATCAAAATTAAGCAGATATTTAAGATTTTGGAAGGCAGACAACACAAAAAGGTATTTTTAGAGACTTACTCAGCATTCTTAGGGTCATCAAACAATTTCTTGCACACGTTGAAAGCGTCTCTGCGTATCAAATAAGAGCAGACATAGCCACAGGTGGTTGCATAACAATAATTACAATTCATTACGCTTGCGTAGACAGCGGGGTCCATTTCTGTTGGTAAAAAAAGCATACGCCCTCGTAGGGATAGAGATATAGTCTGGAAAGTGAAGAACAAACATCTTGAAAATTAGATTGTCCTATTTTGGGAAAGATGCAAGATGACAACTGTAACAAGTTGCGTGACAAATGGTGCGAGCATAATGTACTTTATTCTATCACGAGAGCTAAAGTCGATTCCCTTTTATGTAGCTTTTCTTTAACGTATCTAGTAATAGCATTTTCCATTTTTTCTCATACTGCTCTCTTAGTGAGGTATTCGACCTTTGGTTTAATTGAGCAAAAGTACAGAATCAAAAATGAAGATTTATGATGAGAGATAGTTGAAACGTTGTTTTTCGAACCACATCCTATGACTTTCACATGAAAGCGGGGACAATGAGAATGACATTGATAAAATCCGTGATATGATTTGTAAATATAGGACGTCGAACACGAACTGTTAATCCATGGCAGAGCCCTTTTATCGTGTGTCCAATTTAGCACAAAAGAGAACAGAACATACATTCCGTTTGACGAGTAAATGGTACATAATCATGCTCACAAACACATATAATCTAGTTTTAAGGTCGCAATCAGTCTTTCACATGTTTCACTCCCTTCCCTATCACCTCTCTCCCCATCTCTCTCCCTGTTCTATATCACACACCATCATACAAACCATTCCAGTTCACATATAACTAAATATCATATACGTATCTCATATATAGTGATGTTGGTCTCGCTATTAGTAACTGTAAGTGTTACTGGTGAAGATTACCTCGTAGCACCATACTCTCGGCACAAAATTAATTTTCCATTAATTTTACTTTTCCATTTATTAACCTTGGGTATCGTTTTTCCAAACAGTTTACGCTTATGATTTGCGTAAGTCTAAAACAACAATTCCTCTTGTTTCAGTATTCGGCGAAGCAATATTGCAAAGTAACACGTCACATTGCAAAAGTGTACTTTCATTGAAGATACTATCCATGTGTATCAGATATGATTCACGCAAATACTTTTCTAAAGTTGTTTAGTAAAACGTTATCGGTGTATAGGACTTACTGTCCATACCTTAGAATCACCTGGATATAAATCAAAACTGAATTTGTAAAAGAATTTACATCTCCGTTGACTTGGTCGCTTTATCTTATATAGCCTAAATATTTTTAAGAACCATTTTGATATAAAGTATGACATGATTTCATTGCTTCACATGTATTTCGGACCTTTACTTGTTTGCCAGGCATACACACATACATACCTGTGATAGGAGAAGGCCAATCGCCAATGTTGTTATAACTTGTGGCCCAATCCAATTGCAATTTTTCTTTTGCCTTTTCTTGTCTTCTTTCAATACATGTTTATCTGTTTTTATATATGTCTTGTTACACATGTAGGAATAATGCATGATTAAACTAAACCTGTCTTCCATCGTTTAAATAAAATGTTAAAGGGCAATATGACAATAGAAGATATCGATCATTAAAAGCAGTATTTCATTTGGATCGCAACTTACATAAGGTATACCGTTACTCGTGTGTTATATTTTGCACCGTTGGAGTATATGGTTTGGGATAAAGCTTTCTTTGGAAAGGGATGAAAGCTGTTATAAAGAGGGAGTTCTAACGCAGCGTCGGGGAGTGGTTTTAATTTACCTCTCTGCTAATAAGCACACCTCTCCCCGTGTGCGTCACGTTATAGATCTAGAATGTACTTTTATATTAGATTCAATGATGGTTGTTGATCTCGATGTCAGGCATGTTACCATCATTTTAGGCGACTGTTCCGTTGTTCCTGGACAACGATCATAAATAAAATATTTCAACCTCGATTTTGGTTGCCCCCAATGGTTATGTTAACCTCTTAGGAAAAACTACCAGGACATGTTTTTGCTGGAATGTTTGGTCACAAGGTCTCGAATGATCGGTCCTCTTTATTATGAGACAGGACAAAGACAGAATGGGATTTATAGTCGTGATACAACTTAAAATGAAATCTCCTACCTTTCAATATATACATTTCCCATCCATACTATTTATTACGAACAGATTCAGAATTTAATTTTCACATTTCGTTTAACATTGCATATGAAACATGGCCACACAGACGTAATAGTTTATGCTTTTTAGGAATCGTCTTTTAACAATAGATCAATTCCTAGACATCTGCCCATTGTGCAGATTATGCAAATAGCAATCGTTGTCTAGCCTATGGGGCTAATACAAAACTGCATTTGAATATCTATGCACTCCACTTCCAGGATTAAACGCCATGTCAAAGATCCTCAAGTTGGCAGTTTATCCTGAAATGGGCGAGATGTGCGGAAGATTAGTTGTTCAACAACGTCATCTACCGTCGCTGCTTGTGAAATAGTTTCAGTACATACAGCTCGATACAGGCAATAAAGTGGGTATCATGTATAAAAAACAGGTAAATTCAATTCTTGTGTAAGGGTTTTGACGTGCTAAAGATTTCTAGTTATATAATGACTTTCCTGGATTCACCAGTGTTAGGCTAGGGTCCTGCAGTGGCTTACAAAATGACCCTCTCGCGAAAGTAGGGGTACCGGTTTGGGTTTTAACCAGGGACTCCCAAGTTTTAAGACCACAACCTTAGCCACTTGATCATGCACAGCCCTCGAATACAGCCTTACACAAATACAACATGCTGGTCCCATGCTGAAGTGAACCAACCAATGAAGAGATCTTTACCGACAAATCAAAAGGTACGTTTATGCCTGGTGTCGATCATGTGACATTCTCCTTGGGGACAATAAGACGGTATAAGTGGCCAGATAATTTGTCTGGAAAGTTTCTATTGTAACATCGGTCCGTCGTGTCGAAGGCAGCTAAATAACCGACCAGGACATTTCCTCGAGGTGTCAATAAACAATCTGTTTTCTTTTTCGGTGCTTCGTGCATGTTGCGTAGGCGAATTCCCAGAACAGCCTATGAATTACTGCTGTCGAGTGAATGTCTATCTAACAATTAGGAACAGTGCACATTCTACCGCCGCCAAATTAAAATTGATGAGTCGTTGGTATGGTCATTAAATGTTGCGTTGTTCTCGTGTTTCAACGCATGGCTGAATAAATGTTCTTCCCGCAATAAGGCAACCCAATGCACAATAGTCTGTTGTCTGTTCATTTTTCTAAGCTGGTAAAACTTGCTTTGGCTGATAATGATTCACTTAGAAAAAACAGGGTACCGTTTTACTAAACAACTTCAGAAAAATATTGGCGTAAGTCATAACTGATATACATGGATAGTATCTTCATTCAAATTAAAATATTGCAATGTGACACATCATTGGAAGCGTCTCGGAGAGACGATTCCAATGATGTGTTACTTTGCAATATTGCTTAGCCAAATATTGATAAAAGAGGAATTGTTGTTTTAGACTTACGGAAATCTTAAGCGTAAACTGTTTAGTAAAACGGTACCCAGATCTCTAAGACATCGTAAGAAAATCTCTAAGACATCGTAAGAAAATCTATGGATATACCAACTTACTATCTTGTATTTATTGACTTACGTTTTGTTAAAAAAAATAGAAATAAAAACACCATGTTTTGTAGGTGTACATTCAGTAATGAGACTATATAAAAAAATCACTGTTTACAAAATCACTTATCTGAAAATCACACATTTTTGCTAAGTGCACTTTCGTGTATATTGATTAAACCGGGCTAATGCACCGTTGCATAAGTGCATACTAGAATAAAATACGCATTGTTTATCAAAACTGCTGTTTAAGATATTCACAAGAATAGGACATTAAAACACTAAGGTACCGTTAATGAAATGCTTCCATTGCTTCATTGCCTTTAGAAACAAGAATACATTCAGTTCTTAGGTAAAAGTAAATGTTAAAACTTCACTGGCTCTCAATCCTATTTTACCCTTAGAATGCTTGGTAATTTTATAAAAATACCTTTTTGTGTCGTCTGGGTATCAAAACCTTGAATATCTGCTTAATTATGTTGATAAAAGATACTCATAGTAGCAAACAGGTTAGATCACATGCCAGCCACCAATTAACTTGGCGACTGGCCTGGATCTAACATGTTCGCATAAGCATAAAGTTAGTTCCACCACTATAAGGGTTAATCGAAAACCGACGAAGCTTAAGTTGTAGTACTGCCCGTGTATAAATCTGAAGCACTTTAGATTAGAGTCACTCAAAAAACCGTTTTATTTGAGTAAAGTTGGCGTGTCCAAATTGTTCGCATCTCATTCGATGGTCCTCTCACGCAATTCGCAAGCATATTCAAACGATTCAAAGTCCCACAGAGCTTGGGCTGACTGCTAATACATGTTATTATTCCCAATAAAAAGACGCAAAAGACGCTAATGCTTAATCATATAGTTTAAAGAATATAATATAGTTCTTTTTTGAGATTTTGAAAACTCCGCATTTGTATTTCTTTGCCAGACAACCCATTTTTGGTCCGCTAATATCCTAAAGGTTTTCTTTTAACACGTTTTTTCGGCAATTTGGCATGAAAGAGAAATATGTTAAAGTATATTAGATCAAAGGGAATAAAAGCATTCTTATATGCTAGCACATTTTTCTTTGCTTACAATAATCTAAAACTCCTAAAATGCAGAGATATTGTTATGCAAAGGGAAATTACGTCTTTTTCCGTACAATGGATATCATATGATAACCATTTTCCGCCCGTCCGGATTTCTTTACAAACCTTCTCTCTTTATGCAAATTTAGAAACCCAAATGCTTACCAGACATGCAAGACTGCGATCGTAAAGGACGAGTCGTCTTATTAGAAACAACATTTTAAATTATGCTCTTAGAACCTTGAGACAAAAGGAGTTGAAATGCCTGTGTTAAATTATTGGAAATAGGTTCGATCGAAAAGGTCATGATTGGTCTTCATGACATTTGTCGTGAACAACAATTCTCCCATTTGCCTCAATCTATCGTACAGACTTACATGGCGAAACTTATCAAAGGCTCTTTTAGATTTAGAATGTTGTTAACTGCGTTTATGATATAGTCACATAAAACATTATGTGTCTTTGACTTTTACCAAATTTCACTGTGAAAGCAGTGAACGTGTTTTATAACTTGGTAACATCTGATTATACTTTCAAATTGAAGAATCACACAATTAGATTATAACCATGGATCAGATGTCTTCATTTAAATAAAAAAGAAGCAATGTGTTTCGTTTAGCAACGACAAAATGTCACGCCTAATGTCTTCAGAGTGCAAATATCCGTTATTCAATATGCTTAAAAACACTCGCCAGTAATTCATATTTAACAGGAGAAAAGAGACTTGTATAAAGTACACCTACGGATTGGCCTCTGTAAAGTGCTACATGTACACGTTGGGCTTCTTTTCGAGAAGTATTTGGAACTCTTTTAAAGTATTTACTTATTTCTTTTTACATATTTACTTCATAGAAGGAGACATCCGCGAGATTGATGGCAAACGTGTGGGCTTAGCAAGAACTAACTGTTTACTACCATATCAGAAGATTAATTTCCAATAACATCACATTTTGAAATGTCGTCTGCAAACTCTGCCAATTTTGGACTGTCGAAAATTTGGCATTTGGTAAAGGGTTAAGACAATATGGCATTTAAATAGAGCGACATTTGCTATGCAGAAGAATACTTCTGTGTCGCCCAACTTTCCTCGTCTTGTTATCGAAGAATAAACGAGTATTGAACTGTTAAATTTTACTCGTGTTATGCATCGGATTATCCGGACCAACACTTTATATTTTCGAAAAAGTTCAATTTTAACTTGTTTACTGATAAAACCTGACACGTCTTTCCTATTCAACCTGTCACATAAGATTGGTGCGCGTGCCTTTCTCGGATGGTAAATCAATTTGCCGCAATTCTTAACCTTCAGAATGCTGGGTAATTTTCTACAAACAGCTTTTTGTGTCGCCTGCTTTCCAAACGGCTGGATATCTGTTTAATTTGAGGAAAGACACTCAGAATAGCAAACAGGTTAGATCACAGGCCAGCCGCCAATTTACTTGGCGACTGGCCTGGATCTTACCTGTTTGCATAAGCATTAAGTCGGTTCCAGCATTATAAGGGTTAAGTAATTTACGATAAGCGTAAACAATTCCTGATTATTACGGTCTACCGCTAACAGTCTGTAAAAACTGAGGGAAACAGATGAGTTTCTTGTAAAGGTCACCATCATTTGAAGTCAATTTCAGTCAAGTGACAAGCAGCGTCATCGTTGTTTCATGCATGATTACGGACATGCGTGCTTTGATACATGGTTTTGCTTTAGTCAGGGCTTTCATGAATAAATCAAGATTTCAAGTGTGGATAAGAACTTTGGTAATTAAATGAAGACTTTTATTTCTCAATCAGGAATGAGGATTCGAACATTTGAACATCCATGTTGTATTCCAAAGTTGCTTGTTTTCACGTAAGAAAAATTAAAAGCAGAAAAAGAATGTTGTTAAAACAAAATAGTATTTGTTATGTTGTTTGATATACAATTAAAAGTATCTCTTGAAAGCCATATCGATTCCAATGACATTAGTCAAAGTATGTATAGTCTATATGCAGTACATGTAAATCATAAAACCGCTGTACATAACGATTTTCGGGTTTATATCAATATTAATTTTCTGTAAACAGGCGTCTAATTAGATACAAACAAATTCTGCATTCAATAGCTTTTCACCAGTGCATTAAGTATCATACTTCAGTACAGCTGGGGCCCGTTTTACTAAACAGTTTACGCTTAAGATTTGCGTAAGTCTAAAACAACAAGTCCTTTTATTTCAATATTTGGCAAAGAAATATTGCAAAGTAACACATCATTGGAATCGTCTCTCCGAGACGCTTCCAATGACGTGTCACATTGCAATATTGTACTTTCATGAAGATATTATCCATGTTAATCAACTATGACTTACGCAAACATTTTCCGTAAGTTGTTTAGTAAAACGGGCCCCGGATGTACAATTTTAAAAAGAATACTCTTCCAAATCATTTCATTTGTTAACAAGCAGTTTTAAAATATCACACCAAGTAATCCCCATTTTAACACGATAGTGTTGGTTTAGAGAGACGTTTCGCAGGACTAGCCTGCCGATATACTTGCATAATGCATAATTCAGAGACGTAGATTGCAAGAGCTATCTATTTGCGGTCCGTCTGTCTGGCTTTCCGAGAAGCTCGCATGCTTGTTTTACATAATAAATGGTCTGCACGAAAGAATGCCCTTCGCGTGTGACCTTGTAAAAGGAAATCTGCTATGTAAGTGCTATGATAATTGTACTTTTACCTCTGCAATTAGAATATACAACAAACATATTCACTTTAAACATTTTATTTTTAAAGCGAAAACAGCCACATAGATCAATGCACTCTTTGATAAAGTCTTTAGATGAATTTAACAAAATGGAAAGTTGTATGCTTCTCATCAATTCGCCTCATTTTTGATACGTCTTTCTTGGTATTTTTTCATGATAAGTTTATGGATACTGGCATGAAGCCTTATAGCGCTGGATCCGTCATCATGCTTATGCAAACAGGTTGGATCGAGGCCAGCGGCCAAGTAAATTGGCGGCTGGCCTGTGATCTAAAGATGTTTGCTACTCTGAGTATCTTTCCTCATCAAAACTCAACCGATATTTAACGATTTAGAAAGCAGACCTGGGTCCAACCCGTTCGCACAGGCATGAAGTCTGTTCCAACACTATAAGTTAATATAGTTACCCGAGATCTATGATATCAGGCTAAATAGAAGTGACAACACAGATTGGTGTTGATATTATTATCATTCATCTGCTAATTTCACTGTGACTAGGTCAACGAGAGCTTTTAGAAAACGCGCTTCGTAACATCCAGTACATCTCTTTGAAAGGTCTATGAACGAGAGGTTTGATTTTGTCGAAGACTTCATGGGGATTTTACTATCATTATTCGTCTATTATTCTATTATTGTGAATGAGCACGCTTACGAAATATTTTACAAAACACACTTCATAACGTCCAGTATATCTTTTTGAAAGGGGTCAGATGGAGAGCATTGGTTTTGTCGTTTCTATGGTGTTCATATACCCCTGACGTCAACCCTGACAGCACCATATCGGAGTAAACAATACCGTGACCCGGGAGCGATTCCAAACGCGAGGGAAATACTTCAATTAGCACCGAGAATAATCCCATCACGTAGAGTTACAAGATAACATGATTTGGGGAATAAATGGCACAGACCACGCGAAAACGGATACATTTTGGTTACTGGAGATTAGGGTACGTGTGCAGTTTGTACCTGGCTAGTATGTGATGAACTTCTCGATCTACTTATTTTGTTTGCTTTAACAGATTGAATTTATTTCTTTAGTATAAGCAAGAATCCAATTTAACACACCAACACAATAAGAAAAAGGAATTAATTAAGTAAATTTATGCGGTAAAAGCATGATGCTGGGAACAAACATACACAGTGAATACATATCTGTATACGTGTATAGACTCTGCTTAATGATAGGCAGTCAAAACATACTTGCATGTCTTTTGTTTCTTCATTTTGAGTCAATATTTGAGTTGTTAACTTGGGATTTATTTGGCATGTTCCAAAAAGGGGACAAACATTTGCCGCTCGGTTGACATTTTCAGGATTATCCAAACGAAGGTTTGCTTCGGTAATTAATCAAGAATCGTGTTTTTGTTATTGGCTAAGTTGATAACTACAAAGTGGCATCTTTTAAAAAGATTACAAAAAGGACACATTTATCGATCTTTTGTGACAAATGAAGTGTAAACAACCTTGCCCAGTCGTCGACTCTTCCTAGTAAGGAGCAATAGGGTTCAAATAGACATGCAATATACACTGCTTACATTCTAAATGGACGAAGAAACGCATTGAAATTCCAATCGTCTAAAATACATATGAAAACATATTTTGTCACAAATAAACAGCATGTAGCCAATCATGAATGGGGTTATTGTAAACAAGAAATCGGACAATAAAAGTAACAACCCGTTATGGTTACATCATTCCACTATAACAAAAGAGGGACATTTTACGACCATGGTACAGCAGAAAAATGGAGGGTGTGGCAAATCTCCAAATGTAAACAATTATATATCCTCTCATACCCAGGGTCCCTGGTTCGGTCCCAATTAGGCAAGGTGAAAATTGCCGGGACTAGCCCTCAAGTCGGTGCGATTACTGTTTTAGTATCAAGGAAGAAGTCCTCGAGGATGAATTTAACAAGTTCCAGGCTTCCGTCACAATCGCTGTAAAATAATTAAGTTTAATCTAAAGAAAAGTATGCATGCTTTTGGTACTCAATTGGTCATGTAAATCGATAAAGGAAACGCATAAGGACTTGCTTTAATTTGACAAAACAATACATATTATGCTTTATCTGACCCATCCCATACTGGTACTGAAGCGAAGGTCTGTTAAAGATGTGTCTTTATCCAGGACACCCTCCCCAATTAGATTACTGACCGATTCTCAATTAACACCAAGTTGTCATTCCTCTAATAGAATTAAGAATGGAGAAACAGGGTCATCCTGACGTGAGATTTCTCAGCTGTCTCTTGAAGGATTACTACCAAGACCTGTATATAGGAGTGATTGAACGAAATGGCATCGCAATTTGTATCGACACAAAGTACCAACGAAAGTATTCCACCAAAGAAACTTTCTTATTGGTTAACCCTTTACCAAACACCAAATTTTCGACTGTTTTAAATTGAAAGAGTTTGCAGACAATATTTCAAAATGTGATTATGTGAAATTGAAAATGATAGTCTGATAGAGCAGAACACATTTTGGGAAAGGAAGAAAGTGCTCTCAATGAGCTATTTCTCCTTTTCCCACAATGTTTTCGTCTACAACAGACTGGTCAAATGTCGTTATTGTTAAAGCATACTCCTAACATTTCAAGTTAAACTCATGCATTTAACATTAAACATTGACATTGTTTATATCTATGCTGGGAATCGAGCCATACCATAAGTTTTATAAGAAAATATTTTATAAGACAGTGGCGGGGAATAATTAAAAAAAAGACATGTAAATAAACATTACACATCATTAATAGTCACCGAATTTATTAAGTTTCTTGGTATTTTCACAAAGTAAAATGCTTTGAATAAGGTTTTGGCATTTATTGTGTCTTTTAATGTCCGTTACATGCTTGTTAAAGAAATGGCACATACAAAGAATCCTGTGTTGATTGAACACTTAAATAACTTTGAAATTCTGCCCATGTTGCAGATAATGTTAGAGATGAACAGACTCAAGAAAAAGGCTTTCATCTTTTGAAAGAGAGTTTAATGATTAATACACGAAGAAGAAGACATAACGGACTAATCCTAATGGACTACTAGAGACTGTTCTATTATCTAATTTACACGTGGTTCGCATTAAGAAAAGACGGTAAAAAGGTAACCCATTTTTGTGAGTAAACTTATAACATAGCTACCATTAAGTTCAAATACAGAACCATCTGACTATGGAATCTGGTATTACTATTTTTAGTTTCCTGTTATCAAAGAGGTATTTATATTTGTGTCTGTCGCTTTTTCAACATTATTTCAGTTACTGCACTGAGGCTTTTGCACAATCCATGTTTCGTTTTTTAAAACAATTTTAAAAACACATAAAAGTTAACTCGTATGGAACATTGCACAAAAAAGCTTCATTTACATGCTCAGATAGTGGAAAGAAAACTGGCTACGTTTAGGTTTCTAACTTGGACACCTTTCATGCGAGGTCGTACTCGCTTCTGACTTGGTAATTGATGCTCATTAGGTTAATCAACAGGTAAGTATTTAGGTCTTAGTGCTGTATTCGACCTATCCTAACATACTTTCCTCATGTCGTATTCAATTACATATAGTCGTCTTAAAACGTATGACAAGAACTTAGCCTTATTGCCACAGTGTTTGTTTGTTGTCACACGCCGTTTTGAACTCTTAACCAATTACCAAACAATAACGACATTGAACCACTCTGTTGCAGATGACTCAGGAAAACATTGTGAGAAGAGGAAAAATTGCTCGTGACGAGCAATTTTTCCTTTTCCCACAATGTTTTCTGTCATATCAGAAGATTATTCCCCAATTCTGTCAAATTTTGAATTGTCGTCTGCAAACTCTTTGTATTTGGAACAGTTAAAATTTGTCGTTTGGTAAAGGATTAAAAGACCGAGATGGTTTGTCTCAAAAGGGGCCTATGAAAAAAGAAGTTTTCCACAAACGAAGTGCACCACCAAGGGACACATTTATAACCGTTACTTTGCTATTAGCGATTATCGTAATCCTAAACACACAAGTAAACCCTTATAGTTCTGGAACCAACTTCATGCTTATGCAAACAGGTTAGATCCAGGCCAGCCGCCAAGTAAAATTCTTAAGACAAAATTAAGCAGATATTTTGAATTTTTGGAAAGCAGACGACACACATAGGTATATATTTTTTGAAAATTGCCCAGTGTTCTAAGGATTATGTTATCAAGCTACTTTTTTTTTTTTATACCAGTGAATAAATACGTTCCGCAGTATTCCAATTATAACACAGAAAAAATAATTTAAGGATTAAACGAAGTATAGCATGAATTCGATTGAGAACTTTCGCCGACTTAATGAGTTGTTATTACTTATCAATACCAGACCTCCCTTATTATGAAAATTGTGACAGAAATTGTTAATAATTCCCGGTATTGACCCATTTAGTGCTTGAATCCGGCTGGCCTTTGATCTATTCTGTTTGACACCATGTGACAAAATAAAGCAGATATTAAAGAATTTGGAAAGCAGCCGACACAAGCATATTTGGTTTTAGAATTACCCAGCATTCTAAGGGTTATATTTTCATGCCTTTTTATACCAGTGAATATGTATACGTTCCGGAGAAAGGTTTTCCAAAGAAAAAAATAATCTAAGGATTAAACGAAGTATATCATGAATTCAATTGAGAACATTCGTCGACATAATGAGTTATTATTACTCCTTAACGCCAGCCATGCCTTTCTAATTATGAAAATTGTGACAGATATTGTTAATATTTCCCGGTATTAACCCTTATGCTATAAGCAATAATGCGGTTCAAGCAACCGACTTCATGTTTATGCAAACAGGTTAGATCCAGGCCATCTGCCAAGTAAATCGGGCGGCATGCCTGTGATCTAACCTGTGTGTTACTCCCGGTACCTTTCCTCAACACAATTTAGCAGATATTTAAGGTTTTGGAAAGCAGCTTATACAAAAATCTATCTCATGGGAAAATTACCCAGAGTTCTAAAATGTCAATGCTCTTATGCATTGCTTAAATTATGTGCGTTTGAAAGTTTTTTTTTTTTTTATCTATTTATTGATTTATTTACACAGTATAATCAGACAATCACGACACTTACGAGTAACAAGAAGATGCGTGATTTCTGCTTTTGTCGTGATAGTATCTTGATTCACCTGATACGTGTAATATTCAATTGTGACAAAAGGCTTATATATCGAGGTAGGGATCAACAATATCTAAGGAGGACGCAGAACCTTCGTAGGTTTAATTAGTTCTTATAAGTTGTTATTATTCTCTTCGAGCAGACCCTTGTCGAATATGAAGATCGTAACAAGTGCCCATGATATTGGCCAGCATGAAACGCTCTGCAACCTTTTTCTCTATCACATATATCACTAAACGCCTTTGCATCGGACATGCGTTGAACAAACCTATTCATTAAAGGCTTTTTTCCTCCAAATTTTCGTCCTCATTTTAATGTGTAAGAACAAAGTGTGTATTCTGTGATCTATATTGTGTTGCGCGTGAAAATGTGTGGGTCTGATAAAGTCTCCTGCAAAATATCCATGAATAATACGGCAAAACAAATATGAATAGTTATGAGGTTCCATATTGAGTTTGACCTTCCACTAATTAAATACGAGTGTTTACCTGAGAAATAGTTCTCTGGGAGTCTGTCAAGGGGCTTCTAATGAAGTGATACTGCCTAATTATACGTAAGGATGGTGCGAATGAACTAAAATTTGAAACGAAAGGTACATTCATGCTTCAAATTATTTCTTTTTCTTTTCCACTATAAGAAAATTATAGATTTATTTTAGTCATCGAGTCATGCTCTTTGCGTCTTACTACTAAGTAACGGTGCTCATGTGTGTGAAAAGAATAAGCGAAATTGGTATGCACTGATCAGTATTTAATGTGAATAAACAGAGTGGTACACCAACCTCCCTGACTTTACTGAAAAACATCATACCAATAATACAAGATAATTAAGACCAATGGATTGGATAAGAGGAGTGTTATTTTAAGCTCCCTTGTTTATTTCTCGTGTCCATCACACATTGTAGGTATCATTGGATGCACTGTAAAGGTCGAATCCATTCAGTTTCCACGGAAGAAGGATTAACCGGATAAACTTCGAACTAATAGACACGCGCGACTCTTTGTTATTTTTGAAATCAACTCTAAGCAAAGTCTATTCACACAGTTTGCAATGATTTTGTCTTCAGTTATTTTATTTAATCGAAACCGCCTATATTTTTTCAAAAGAAACACACATATTTGACCAACGGATTTGATAAGGGGAGTGCTTTTAAGCTCCTCTGTTCATTTCTCGTATAAATTACACAATTTAGGTAATCATTAGATGTAATTTGACGGTCCATTGTATTACGTTTCGTCAGAAAAAGGATTAAATGGATATACTTTGAACTACTAGACTGTACCTGAGAATCTGGTGTTCTTCTCAAAATCAGCTCTAAGCAAAGTTTACGCTACAGCTCGCAACAAATTTTTCTTTAGTTATTTTTTATTTAATCGAGACAGTGTATTTCTTTTAAAAGAAACAAACATATTAGACCAACGGATTTGATAAGGGGAGTGTTTTTAAGCTCCCTTGTCTATTTCACGTGTAAATTACACATTGTAGATAATCTTTAGATGTATTTAGCCCTTTCCCAAATAATAACGACATTTGACCGCTTCGTTGCAGACGACTTAAAAAAACATTGTAGGAAAAGGAGAAATTTCTCGTAACGAGCAATTTCTCCTTTTCCCTCAATGTTTTCTGCCCTATCAGAGGATTATTTTCCAATTTCATCACGTTTTGAAATGTCGTCTGCAAATTCTTTCAATTTTGGACAGTCGAAACATTGGCGTTAGGGAAAGGGTTAAACGGTCTATTCCATTCAGTTTCCTCAGAAGAAGGATTAACCGAATATACGTTGAACTACTAGTCACCTGAGACTCTGGACACCCTTTTACCTAATCGACGTTAGGAAAGTATTTGCGTAAGTCAAAACTAATAAACATGGATACTTTCTTAAATGAAAGTACAATATTGCAATGTGACAAGTCGTCATTTGAAGCGCCTCGGAGAGACGATTCCAATGATGTGTTACTTTGCAATAGTGCTTACCCCATTAATACGATAAGAAGGAATGTTGTTTTGAACGAACGCAAATCTTTAGCATAACATAACTAAAAAGGTACCCTGGTTTTCCTCACAAATCAACAAGATAAAGTCTCATTGCTTCTTATATATATCATATCGCTCTCACAAATGAAGCTTGATCGTATCTCAACAATTTACTTGGCGGCTGGCCTGGATCTAACCTGTTTGCATAAGCATGAAGTCGGTTCCAGCACTTTAAGGGTTAACTGTTTTTGACATGACAACCATGTGATGGCAATCTTCATTAAAGATAATGTTATTTTGCGTTACAGACAATATAAGTTTAAAACAAGATCGTTCGCAGGGCATACATATCACTTCCTTGAGATATATTCAGTAAATTAAAGAATGCATTAATTTAGACCAAAATTTCACAGCCTTTCTGCTGATTGAAAATGCATGACCCCTTTAAACTAGAACGATGTTGATAAACTTTTTATTAACCCACCAAAGTTAAAACCTAATCTGGCCTGGTTCTCTGTTTTTAGACGTCGTTCAGATTTATACCCTTCAAAGCATCTCGGATCAATATCGGTAATCGTTGCATTAAGATGGCTTAGCGCATGTTTAAACCCGTGCCAACATGCCCCATTGTTTCCCATACATTCTTCTCGGCTCTGAAACAGCATGATACTGCATTATCAATATGGAACTTTCCGACAATCGACCTAAGAACAGGTGAATGCATTTGTAAAATGTCTACGTACGTGTATAAAGTCATCGTTTCCAAAAAACACATACTCTGTCATTAATTAACAAGGTCTCCTAATTTTCTCTAAAGGAAATCCAAGGAGGCAAAAAGATAACATTTTGGTGATAAAATTGTTTGCGGAGGCGAGTAGAATTCGATTTGTAGGACATAGTCTCCAGGTATGAAATCGTATACGTCTTAAATAAAGTAAAATATACCATCCCTTAGAATGCTGGGTGATTTTTAACAATAGATTTATGTATTGTCTTCTTTCCACAACTTTGAATATCTGCTTTATTTTGATGCAGAAAGATTCTCAGAGTAGTAAACAGGTTAGATCATAAGTCAGCCACAAATTTACATGGTTCCAGCACTGTAAGAGTTATACATGATTCTTTTAATAATAAAGATAAGCACGTACTTTAGACAATACATTTTTTGCACTTAACAACTCTTTGAAAACCGACATCATTATGGTGAAAGAAAACACAGAAAACCTATTTGAGAAAGATGCAAATTGTATTTTGCCGTGACAGTTAAGGGTATTCAGACTGGGGAAAGTTCATCTACGGATGAAAATATTCCGAATCAAGGCGCCTGAGAATAGTAGAACAGAACTTGAGAAATCGTTTATTGTCTGAGGCCTATTCTAGCACTGTAAGAGTTATACACGATTCTTTTAATAATGAAGATAAACACGCACTTTAGAAAATACATTTTTTTTGCACTTAACAACTCTTTGAAAACCGACAACATTATGGTGAAAGAAAACACAGAAAACCTTTTTGAGAAAGATGCAAATGGTATTTTGCCGTGACAGTTAAGGGTATTCAGACTGGGGAAAGTTCATCTACGGATGAAAATACTCCGAATCAAGGCGCCTGAGAAAAGTAAACCAGAACTTGAGAAATCGTTTATTGTCCGAGGCAGTCTTAAAGTCAGAGATACAATATTCTAAAATACAATTAACGAGAATGAGACAAAAGTATATTTTCCGCGTATATGTTAACGCAATTAAAGCAAATGATAAAGTATTTTAAAATACAATGAATGAGAATAAGCCAATGATATCTTTTCCTCGTATAAATGCATGTAAACACAATTAAGGCGGGCAATATGGAGTTTAAATCCCAATGAACGAGAATAAGACAATGTTCGTAACGGGCAATTTCTCCTTTCGTCCAGCATTTTTTTTTACCAGCATTACAAAGGAAATCTTATTTCCCTTACCTAATACGTGACGTCAGAGAATACTCGTAATTGAACCAAAACATATTTGTGTATACCTTTTGATTTATTGGGTTCAGCGATCGGAGGTTTATTGTAAACCCTTAAAACGCAGGGTAATTTTCTAAAAGTAGATTCGAGGGTCGTCTGCTTTCCAAAACCTTAAATATCTGCTTAACTTTGACGAGGAAAAATACTCAGAATAGCAAACAGGTTAGATCACAGGCCAGCCGCCGCTGGCGTGGATCTTACCTGTTTGCATAAGTATGAAGTTCGGTTCCAGCACTATAAAGGTTATAAGATTATATAACAAGAGCTCGAGATCAAAGTGTGAACTGAACAATAATCGAGCGATCAACACGTTCGCTGCTAATTACAGTTCCTCGTGCGTATTATTGTGTTCAAAAGAGGCACGTGAGCGGAAGTGATTTCCCGTCTTGCTTATTAAACCATTTTGATTTTTTCTGTGGTTATTACACTATGGAAGGAGGCATGCTTTACCCGTAAAACAGGTTACCCGTGTTTCTGATTACAGTTTACCAGTCGTCACCATATGACTTTCTTCTCGTTTTGTTATGATTATTGATAAAATTAACTTACTTAATTATAATCATGATAATAATAATAATAATAAAAATGATAATAATAATAATTAAAGATTATATGTGTATGTTTATGTAAATATATGTATGTATGTATGTATGTATGTAGCAACGACATGTAAATGTTATGCTAATAAAATGTTTAAACTTGAACTTGTTAAGATGGTTCATGTTGAGTCCTTAATTTTTTCTGTGGTACAGTAATTACAGTAATTACAATATGGAAAAAGGCGTTCTTTGCCCTAAAAACAGGTTACCCGTACATTCACTTACAATTTACCAGTCGTCACCTTATGACTTTCTTCTCTTTTTGTTATATACATAGCTTTATTGCCTCCATTTTCTGAAGATTTACATAGGTATTGATAAATGGTAAACACGTAGATTTTCAGAGGTATACATTAAAAAATACGTCCAAGGTGAAAGGAAAAGGTTAAAAAGCAATTAAGGTGAAATGAAGAGAAATCAATGCTATTTGATAAAAAGAAAATGAACAGTTATTGTTACTGCATGTATATGGGTCAGAGTGCATCATTTAGTAAAGCATATACATCTTTAAGAAATTGTCCACATATCATCATAAATAAAGGGTACAGTTCTAGTTCTAAGTAGTACTTTAGCCTTTTGTCCATTTTTCCGAGCATGTAGGTAATCAGTTCGAGTCTCGGAAGTTGCATAAGTATGTTATGTTGTGTCCTCTTTTTCTTTTCTTCGGTACAGTAATTACAGTGATTACAGTATGGAAGAAGGCGTTAAAACAGTTTGATGAGTCTGATTACCAGTCGTCACCATAGGACTTTCTTCTCAAATGTCGTCTGCCAACTCTTTCAATTTGGGACAGTCGAAAAATTGGCGTTAGATAAAAGGTTAAAGTGGGCTATTTTAGTTTGTCGGAAAGAACAAGATGTGTAGGCGTTTGATGAAGTAAATTGCGTATAACATTGAAGTGTAAGCCATTGTTAAGCAATATATATGTCTTTATTATGTATTCCTAAAAAAGTGGAATATGTACACTCCGGAAATAATTGAAAGAAAGACGTAAATAGAATCTACAGAAAAGTGAACGTGTAAAGAGTTTTACCTGCTGTTTACCGTACAACTTGACTCTAACTATATATTTAATGAGCCTCTTATAAACCATGAACGGAACTGAGCTTAATTTAAGCGTAAATTCGACAAACCTCTATCTGTTTTACCTGTTGTGGTTTTTATAATAAAATACATACGGACTTGATTTTATCTCTGACAAACGGTAAATGGTTGGTACTCCTATATTACAAGAGATAGCTAACAATACATTACAATACAAACTCGTGATTTTGAAATTTTAAATTATAACCTGATCATCGAGATAGTGGTGTATAGAGATAGAGATATATGATAGATGATAGAGAGGTAGATATAGAGGTAGAGAGGTAGAGGTAGAGGGGTAGATATAGAGAGATAGAGATAGAGAGGTAGATATAGAGAAATAGAGATAGAGAGGTAGAGATATAGAGGTAGACATAGAAAGATAGAGATAGAGAGGTAGATATAGAGAGATAGAACTAGAGAGGTAGAGATATAGATGTCGACATAGAAAGCTAGAGATAGAGAGGTAGATATAGAAAGATAGAGATAGAGAGGTAGATATAGAGAGATAGAACTAGAGAGGTAGAGATATAGAGGTAGACATAGAAAGCTAGAGATAGAGAGGTAGACACAGAAAGATAGAGATAGAGAGGTAGATAAAGAGAGATAGAACTAGAGAGGTAGAGATATAGAGAGGTAGACATAGAAAGATAGAGATAGAGAGGTAGATATAGAGAGATAGAGATAGAGAGGTAGAGATATAGAGGTAGACATAGAAAGATAGAGACAGAGATGTAGATATAGAGAGATAGAGATAGAGAGGTAGAGATATAGAGGTAGACATAGAAAGATAGAGATAGAAAGGTAGATATAGAAAGATAGAGATAGAGAGGTAGAGATATTGAGGTAAACATAGAAAGATAGGGATAGAGAGGTAGATATAGAGAGATAGAGATAGAGAGGTAGAGATATAGAGGTAGACATAGAAAGATAGAGACAGAGAGGTAGATATAGAGAGATAGAGAGGTAGAGATATAGAGGTAAACATAGAAAGATAGATATAGAGAGGTAGATATAGAGAGATAGAGATAGAGAGGTAGAGATATAGAGGTAAACATAGAAAGATAGAGATAGAGAGGTAGATATAGAGAGATAGAGATAGAGAGGTAGAGATATAGAGGTAGACATAGAAAGGTAGAGATCAGTGAAAGTTACAAAGCAGATTGTCATTATGTTTCATGGTTTTTTATCCCAATGTCTTCTGTAAAAGGAATTGAATGAACTAAAGATCGTGTATTGTATCGTACGATACTTAGACGTATTGTTAAGAGTACTTTCGTGCATGCCCTAAGCTGCATCAGTTTGATCCTCTTCATGCTTTGGCCCTGACAGTCTAATTACCAATGTCGTCCAACAGAAATCAATTAATCGTCAAACAATCTCTTCATTCTAAATGAAGTCTCCGTCAGACATTTATTCCAAAGTCTTTCATTGATTTTTCTTTGTATTGGGGTTTCACGCTTTCTTTCCACTTTGGTCCTTTTTTGTCACGATGACATGATGTATTGAAAAGATACTTATACTATCGTTTCTAATGGAAATAGGGAAAGGGAAAACAATCTGTGTCACTTTTCTCCATTTTCAAAGGGTATTTTCAGTATCTTACTGTATCATTTATTTCAATAGATAAACAAACCCGTGTTTTGTAGAGGTAGAGATAAAGAGGTAGAGATAGAGAGGTAGAGATGGAGAGGTTTAACAATAATAAGCCTAATGGCGTTCAAGGATAAGAGAAGGACACTATAACATTATAATGTTAAAAGTGATGAAAACTTTCCGAATAGACGTTTTACTAGGACTAAAGATTTAATTTTTCAAGACAAGTGCATTCTTCAGAGACGGTATTGATGTACGATCAAAGAATACGCATGCTCATATCTTATTTTCTCGTCCATCTAAACCTTTGCAGGCAGAGAATCGGTAGAACCCTCATTGTGCTGTATAACGTGCGCTCTCAATTTGGACCATACACACACACACACTTATATTGGAGAATTTGTTATGTCTGGTTTTCAAACATAAGCCTCTTTCTTACTAGATAAATACCTTAAAGCAAAGATGTTCAAAACATGTGTTATTATTCGTAAATATAGAAATATTTATGATTTTTAATGGAAATGGATGATTATGATGATTTGTTATGTTATGATATCTCCTGTTGGTCTTCCTTTTGGTTTTATCAATACTGTCGTCTGCGGCATCTTTTTAATTGTTGTACCCCCGAGTGTTGGCTGATAAAAAGTTAATGAAAACTAAATCTCACTCGAGTAGTTCAGGTAAACCTCGATATTATATACTGCGTACACAAATCGCACAAAACACAATTAGCAGAATTCCGCCTGACTTATTTCCAATTTTCTAAGTGGTATGTTTCCTTATTTACAGCGTAGGACCAACACATCATTAGCGTTTACGAGGGAATTAAACCCACATACTTCTAATAATTAGACTCCTTCACCGTTCATCACAAATTTCGATTATTTCATATTAATAAAGAGGTTACAATTTTCTCGTGGAAAAAATCGGCGACGCGACGATTGTGTGGTTCATTATGCGAAATCGCGTCTAAATGATGATAACTCAACCGTAGGAATAGGTCACTAGTAAATTGTCTTATATACAATATACTTTAACGCATGTAAAAACCTCAGGTTTCCCTTAACACCTTACCAAACGCCAAATGACTTTCCCAAATTAAAGAGTTTGCAGACGTCATTTCAAAATGTGATTAAATTGAAACATATTCATCTGATAGGGAAGGAAACATTGCGAGAAAAGGAGAAATTGCTCGTTAAGAGCAATTTCCCCCTTTTCCACAATGATTTCGAGAGTCATCTGTAACAAACTGGTTAAATGTTGTTAATGTTTGGTAATGGGTTAACTCAAATCGTTCGTAGAACATCGGAAGAACGTTTTGATCGTATTCAATATTGATGTGGTTTACCCACCTGTTGAATCTCAAGATGTGTTTATATGTAGATTAGGGTAAATGCTGCCTGTTCTGTCAGTCATGCAATTACAATCATAATGCGCTCTTTTGATGATTTGATTCTTTCTTGTGTATAAACATTTGATTGCATCGGTGTTTTAATACGTTTTTCATGTTGCAAGAAAGATTTACGTAAGTCATTACATAATTCAATTACACTTATTCAAATGTCCCTTCATGAGATAATATATGAAAACATGCGACATATTGCTCGCAAACAATAGTCTTTTTATTTTGTTCAAAGGGTGTTGATGTTTTGTGGGTTTTTTTTTGAAGACAAGTAAGTGTACAGACGGTACATGTACCGGCCAATTTGGAAGGTTAGTCTGACGCAAGGGCGGAAAGTATCCTTTTATCCGCTTCTGGCCATCTTGGCGGGAAACTAGGGTACCGGGGTAACTTGGTGCAGAGTAAACTAATTTCATTAACCGGCTTCATGCTTATGCAAACAGGTTAGATCCAGACCAGCCACCAAATAAATTGGCGGCTGGACCGTGATCTTACCCGTTTGCTACTCTGAGTATCTTTCCTCAACAAAACTAAGCAGATAGCAAAGGTTTTGGAAAATTACCCAGCATTCTAAGGGTTAAGTTACCATTTGAGTACCGTTTAACTCATCAGAGTACATCTTTATCAATTCTCCATATCGCAGGCGTTCTGTATGCTATGTATCTATTCCTTCATCTGTTGTATTCGTTCAAAGTTTTCTCGTACCTCACAATTCGTCTATTTGTTTGGGTGCCTGTCTTCCCTCTCTTTGTCTCCTTATGTCTCTGTCTATGACTCTCTGTTAATCGCATTTCATCTGAAATGTATTTGTGTCTGTCTCTGAGAGTAGACATTTGTCTCTGTCTCTATATCAATTAGTCCTTATATGTCTATTTCTGTCACTGAGTTTCTCAATCTGCCTTGTTCGTTAAAAATCTCTGTCTGCCTTTTCCTCTATCTGAATGAGTCGTTTTCTTTCTGTCCCTCAGTGTCTCTTCCTGTCTATCTAATATCTTTTTAAGTATCTCGATATGTCTCTCCCTCTTGTTATCAATAAGTTAGTTAGATCCTTACATAAAATGCATTTTTCTATACTCTACTAGGTATATCGCTTACATATTCGCGTTGCATCCTCGTAGTATAGATAAAGCAGCCATCGCCATACACAAATTTACTGAAAACGTCATTGTTTGTGATTATTCTTAGATTTCAGCTATGAAAATAGCATCAGCATACTCATGGATCCCGATTTGTCGCTTATCAATTGTAACCATAAAAATGAAACGATGTTTGTGGTTTCCAGGTAGCTATTTAGACCTCCGTTTATTTCAATGATGTTGGTTACCTGATGTCAATAACCTGGGACGTGTTTAACCCACTAATTATGATAATTAATGGGCAATTCAACACGATTGATCAACACAGCAGATGTTTAACGAAGAAAATTAACGTAGGATATTAAGCTTGTGGGCCAGGAAATTATGAATACCTTTGTGAGATATGAGCTCGTTAACGAGAAATGTAAAAGTCGTAAACAAGCAGGGATTAAACATTAAAGGGTCTTCGTTTACAGGAGAGAAGAATTAAAAGTCAAAACAAAAGGTCGTTGAAACAATAAAGATCTTGTAATGTGGTTTGGTATACAAATGAAATTAGCTGTTAAAAGCATAATTCATCCAGGTAGCCTCAATATATCTAAGTATAACAGCATTTGGATTAATATACATGTCATTTCATTGCATAAACAGTTTGATTAAAAACGATCTAATTTTGCTTACAACGACTCTTCTTCAGTGTCTATCATATCTCAGTTCATATGGTGTACAGTTCTAACGAGATTAATTTCTAACATCCAATTTTGTTCACTTCTGCGAATAAACACTTCTTAACCGTAACCAACAGTTGATAAATAACAACATATTTTACTTTACACTTTTTGCTTTACAATTATCAATGTTATTCGTAAATTAATTAAATGTTACATCATGAGAACTGCAAAAGCCTGGCAAACTTGTAATATCTAACGAGTTATAAAGATAAACATGCAAATGTTTTACTTTATAACTCGTTAGATAGATTCAATTGACAGGGAGTACTCATATAATATGCTATATGTTGTCATAATTTGTGCAGATGTTGTTGTTAAGGCAACATATTTTCTTTTGTTTCAATGAGAAGCCTTTACATCCAAGGTCTAACAGGAATAAATTACTTTTGAGGAAAAACGGTTCATTTGGTACACTATAGTGTATCGGGAAAATTCAAGAGACAGCAACATTTGAGCAAACGATCGCAATAAATTAAGATATCATTTGATTTGTATCATCTGCAAAAGAAAATGTTTTGGCCAAACACACCCATATTTTAATCGCATCTGCTGCCTAAGCATCTGTAAACCACCATGGAAAAAGGATAAATTACCCCGATGAGTCATTTATTCTTTTTACACATACGTTTTTACCAATATCACCTGTTGCTTTCGAATTAACCAGTCACAATTGTCTGTAAGAGCGAAAACGTTGAAATAAAATAATCCACTTTAGTAGCAACATGTCAAGAAAATATGTGATTGTGCAAATGACCCAAGTACCAACATGTCGAGAAAATATGTGATTGTGCAAATGACCCAAGTACCAACATGTCGAGAAAATATGTGATTGTGCAAATGACCCAAGTAGCAACATGTCGAGAAAATATGTGATTGTGCAAAGAGGCGCAAGTACTGATTATACCATCTCAAGGCTAGGTAAATTGATGGGAAGGCTCACCACGCCCTTCTTTTGCAATGTCCTTAGCAACTCAATTGGGCTCATGCTGCGAATCTGATCAATCCCGTGCGTCATTTGGCAACACAATTTCTCGGGTCGTTAACCCTTAGGCTGCTGGGAAATTTTCTAAAAATATATTTTTGTGTCGTCTGCTTTCCAAAACCTTTAATCTCTGTTTAATTTTGTTGAGGAAATATACTTCGAGTAGCAAACAGGTTAGATCACAGGCCAGTCGCCAATTCATTTGGCGGCTGGCTTGCGATCTAACCTGTTTGCATAAGCGTGAGGTCGATTCCAGCACTTTAAGGGTTAACATTGACTAAAGAATTGCTTGAGTCCTACCGTCTTGTACATACGTTAACTGTAATTGATGGTGTTGAATACGATTCTTTTCATAAGCGATATTCATCAAGCTGTAAGCGTGTGAAGTTCCTAAAGTAATATCTTTTTGTGATAACTACCAAATATGTTCTCACTGTATGGCAAAAAAATTGACGTTTAGAACGTCTTCAGTGGGTTAATTCGAATAACCTTCTAATGGAATACGGGTCTCCTAGTTACGCAATATTTCAAATGTATACTTGCTTTTAAGTATTCGAGAGCAATAAACACCTCTTCAAACGTCGATGGCAACTTTATGTCCAAACCGATACGAAACTGTTTCAATAACACTGTCATCGCCAGTGTTACTACAGATGGGTAATTTCTTGACAATATCTTTGGGACGAATATTAAGAAATTCTCTCAATAACAACCATATACATGTGTTACATGCCTCATATCTAATTTAGATTGAATTTAATTAAATACCAAAAAAAAAACCAACCTTGCGCACAATATTTAGCTCTCATCATTGACCCTTTTTACGATTTCGCTAGAAAAAATATGTCAAACTATACTTTCAATGTATTGTAACAATTCCTGGTATGTCCTATGTTCATAACTCCAACATTGCTGACAAGTCTGCTATTTATGACATCATGACGTCACAGTTAACGTTGGTAAATCCGTGCGTCACAGCGTCCCGTATTCATCACAATGTTGGTAAGCGTATGTTCTTATTTCCGGCTAGACGCACATCAAATAACTACACAGTAAATAATTATGCAAATGAATCCGACTGTATCATATGTAACATCGTTATGACACCATGGCCCTGTCCATAGCTCTTAACTTGGTTGTTTTCGAAATTATTAAATAGATCTACACGATGTTTGTATGGGGGATGTTACAGTGCTCTTGGTTGGGTTAAATTATATAAAGGTTTATTTCCCCCTTCACATGATTATATAAATAGTGATCCGAAAACAATACAATTAACACATTTTCAGATTTAGTGCGTAGGCCATGTTCAAAATTAGTTCGAAATCAACAAGACGTCAAATACAACTTGCTAATGCCCCATGGAGTTTTATTGTTTTGTAGGAGTTGGGTGTCAATGAAACATGTGTAAACCCGTTACCAAACGCCAAATTTTCGACTGTCGCAAATTGAAAGAGTTTGCAGACGACACTTCAAAATGTGATGAAATTGGAAAATAATCTCCTGATAGGGTAGAAAACATTGTGGAAAAAGGAGAAATTGCTCGCCACGAGCGATTTCTCCTTTTCCCACAGTGTTTTTTCAGAGTCGTCTGCAACAAAGTGGTCAAATGTCGTTATTGTTTGGTAATGGGTTAAGAGTGTACGTAAATATACATACATTCTATAATTGATATACCGCTATGAACAGAGTATGCGAAGTGTCCTATACGACCAACAGTCCGCTCAATCAGGATACTTTCGGTATTTTAACCTATTACCATACAATGACGACATTTAACCACTTTTTTGGAGACACTGGAAAACATTGTGGGAAAAAGAGAAATCGCTCGCTCAAATGTTTTCTACCATATCTGAAGAATATTTTTCAATTTCATCACATTTTAAAATGTCGTCTTCAAACTCTTTCAATTCGGGACAGTCAAAAAATGTCGTTTGGGAAAGGGTTAATGTGCCTTTGTAGCCTAGTGGTTAGGGTACTTAACTTGCAATCACCCATCCATATTCAGCATAGGTTAAAGCTAGCGGTAGAAATCAATTCTCATGTGAGCTAGTTTTCCGACTGACTGGCGGAAGGTAAATGGCTTTACCCGTCTTGGCAACCATTCTTTGAAGTCATATAGTGGGTCTTCCTCAATTCGGAATGAGCCTTGCATCGGAATGTAAGAACACATTGTTGAACCAACGTAAAAACCCTAACACTCGAAAAAATATAATCTACATGTAATCCCTTATATATTTCCATACATAGCTTTACCGGATTAGCTGTTGATAACGATAGAAATGTCCTTGACAAGAATGAGCACTTAGGAGCTGTTTATCCTTTCGCCACAAGTTTCCAAAAGTGGTTATACACAGCATAATTATGAATAAAGGAAATCGATTGGGGAACAATGGTAAAACTTGTGGTGAGTTGTTCTGATTTTGACGCAAATTATTTCCGCCAGATTTCAAGAAGTAGATCCAGACATTATATACTCCGATGACGTAAATATAGCAAAAAAACAGCAAGGTTCTGCACAGTATTATTATGATTGTATCAGATATATGTAGAACATATCGCGAATCATCTTAACCAGACTAAAGAAATTCTAATACAATTTGATTATTAATAAGAAACGTTTTGGGAGAGGGAGGAAGATAGAGAAAGAGAGACATAGAGATGGAGAGAGAGATAGAGAAGTAAAAATAAAAAAAAAATAAAAAATAATTGGTTTAGGTCTTAAATATCTTTTCGACAGAGAAAACATGCTATGCTACAGAAATGTAAGGGTGGCTAGCATGTTCAAGGCCTTGTCAAACATTTCTTTTACAATAATTGTTAAACAATTTGGTCGTGCCCTTACATGATGCATATACGTGTTTCCGGGCTATTTTATAATAAGTGTCGGGAAACATTATCCTTCATAGTGCTGGAACCGGCTTCATGTTTATGCAAACAGGTTGGATCCAGACCAGCCAAGTAAATTGGCGGCTGGACTGTGATCTAACCTTTTTTCTACTAAGAGTATCTTTCCTCATCAAAATTAAACAAATATCCAAGGTTTTG
This sequence comes from Cerastoderma edule, assembly GCA_947846245.1. NCBI lineage: Eukaryota > Metazoa > Mollusca > Bivalvia > Cardiida > Cardiidae > Cerastoderma > Cerastoderma edule. The sequence goes on along the minus strand of OX401406.1, from coordinate 35,529,182 downwards.
GAAGACAGACGACATGTAGATCTAGTTTTAGAAAATCAACCAGCAATACAGGGGTAATGTCGTCTCATCCTGGAACAACTGCAGCAAAGACCGCCCAAAACAGAACGACAATAGCACATTGTCCACTATATACATGGGGCCCGTTTTACTAAACAACTTACGGAAAATGTTTGCGTAAGTCATAATTGATTAACATGGATAATATCTTCAATGAAAGTACAATATTGCAATGTGACACGTCATTGGAAGCGTCTCGGAGAGACGATTCCAATGATGTGTCACTTTGCAATATTGCTCAGCCCAATATTGAAATAAAAGGACTTATTGTTTTAGACTTACGCAAATCTTAAGTGAAAACTGTTTAGTAAAACGGGCCCATGGTCTTTTGCCGTCTGTATAGTCTTTACTCAACAACATTTGGGGAAAAATATTTGCATACATTTAACAATTAATATCTGTTGTAACTTTCTATTCGAGCGAGTCACAAACAAAGATAAATTGATGAAGTAATGTCATTTAGCCTTTATGAAGCTTCTTTTATTGTTTCATTAAATCCGAACCAATCACACACAAACATTCAATACGAGAAAAAGGCTTAACCCTTGGAAATTCTTTGTAATTTTCTAAAAATTGATTTTTGTGTCGTCTGATTTAAAAAAAACCTTAGATATCTGCTTTACTTTGATGAAGAAAGATACCCAGAGTAGCAATCAGGTAAGTTCACAATTTGGATGGCGGCTGGCCTGGATTTAACCTGTTAGCCTAAGCATGATGTCTGTTCCAGCACTGTAATGGTTAATTAGTAAAGTAAAAGTTATCAACAACCAGGAATTAAAAATTTAAAGGTGATTGTTCGCAGAAAAGAAAACATAAAAGTTAGAATAAAGTGTCGTGGAAACAATTCAGATTTTGGGATGTTAAGGTAGCTGTTGAAAGCACAATTCATTCAGGAAGCCTCGATATACCTAAGTATAACAGATTATATTCGGTAGATATCAAACTTTTCGATTAATAAAAATGTCGGTTCCAGCACTATTAGGGTTTACTCCGAACCAACCACGCACAAAAGAAACAGGTCAAGATAACGCCCTACCTTGTGAGAATGTGTTGAATTTACAGAAGAAGCTGCCGAGGACCCATGTATCATCATTAAGATGGTTGACGAGATGAACCCAGGTACAGAAGAGCGTCACAAGGATATCCGCCACGGCCAGGTTCACGATGTAGAAGTTGGTGGTGGTACGCATCTTCTTGTGGCGCATCACCACGATGATGATGAGGGAATTGCCGACCAGAGAGAAGAAGATGATCATGGCAAACAGGTAGGACTTGAGAACGATCTCGTAGAGCGGAAACTGTTTCAGCGTGACCGGATATGGTATGTCCGTGTAGTCTAAATCCCCGACACTCACGTTGTCGTGGTAATTAAAGTTGGCGTAAATGTCGTACATTTCGTCCGACATGAGATCGCTGTAATTCCCCTCCATTTTCCGAACAATTGTTAAAATTAATTAACTAAGTTATATATGCTTTTCTTATTTGTCTCTTTTTAACCTTATTTAATCGTTTATTATGGTAACAAACTGGTATACTAATTAACGATATTTGCAGTTGAGATAAAACATAAACTTTCAAATTCAGTAACACGTATGTGTATAATATGATATGTTGATTATAAATGATCTCGGTCTAATATTGCTCCTGGAGCTACAAACGAAATAAGATCATCGGAAAACATAATGATATTCTTTAACTAAAGAAGATAAGCGGGACGTAAAGAAAAATGTTTATATAAACCCGCCATCAACATATCATTGGCTTATGAATAATTGAGTTCAATGAATCAAACCAACCAAGTTCCCAAAAATCAATTAATATATTCCAAACACCAAATGATTTTCCGATTAGCACACATATTAATTATTAACAATAGAAGTAAGCACCATGTCAGTTCTACAGTCACAATAAGTATGGTGGGTATTTACTGTTCTAGCAAGCTAATACCGCTGTGATCACACCGCTGTTTCTGGGGAATATTGGCTCTGGCTGTCCACACTCCTAGAGTATTTACGCCGGGGAAGCGAGGAGAAGGAACCAATCGTCGTTCAACAGAAGTCGATGACGATCATAGTTCCGCTCGTGTACTTGACACAAGACTGGGTATGAATTACTTCCGGTGACTTTTGAAGAGAAAACATGGCTTTTGAAAGCTAGAATGCTTGGTAATTTCTTTTTCTTAAATAGGATTTTTGTGTCGTCTGCTTTCCAAAACCTCTGATATCTGCTTAATTTTGATATGGTAAAATATTCAGGGTAGCAAATTGGTTAGATTATAATTTACTTGGCGGCTGGCCTTGATCCAACCTGTTTGCATATGCATGAAGTCGGTTCTAGCACTATAAGGGTTAAACATGTGGCCCTAATTTGGATATAAGAGGTCGCTTTAAATCTGATTTCAAAATTTTGGGAGTTTTGATCATGATGAGAATGCTTTATTGTTTTGTCCTTTTGCAGAACCCCTTCCAGGGGTTGTGTGAGTGAAGATGAGCGTGCATGTGTATACTGCGCTGACATCTGTAATTTTGTTAGTTGAAAAAGAAGTAAGTAAAATGTATTTGCCGGAAAAAAGCAGTAGGATATCATGACCGAGTCTATTTTGTGTTTAAAGAGAACATATATGTGGATGGTATGTAAAAATAAAAACTTTGACTGGATCTTTTTTTTTTGTCTTCATTATGCAGGAGTCGCACTTTTGTTTTTAGAACTAACAAGATAGGGTAATAAAAAGCAGACACACATCATATTATTTATGGATGATGTGATATCAGTGTTAACCCTTTTAGTGCTGGAACCAACTTCCTGCTTATGCAAACAGGTTAGATCAAGGCCAGCCGCCAACTAATTGGCGGCTGGCCTGTGATCTAACCTGTTTGCTACTCTGAGTAACCTTTTTCAACACCATTTGGCCGATATTTAAAATTTTGGAATGAAGAGGACCCAGAAATCATTTAGAAAGTTATCCAGCATTCTAAGGGTTAATTTTATAGTAACGATGTACATATGTAAATGAGGGTATAACGTCCGATGTGAACACCTTATTATAAACGCATGTAACAAGAAGATATACAGCTTGAAAAGTGCACGTGACTCTTTATTTTTCTTCATCTTTCCTATTTATTTGATGGCTTGTTTGTATAAAGCCTACATTATTTCCATTTATATTGCTGATATTCCTTGAATAAATCTTAATTTTCCTGTCTGACCTAAAATTGATTTCTCAGTCATAAATTAATCTTCAAAAGGTAGAGTACACATCATTGAATGCCTTTTTCTACCGTTGTTCAATGTTGTTCTGGGTATTACGAATTTATTGGACTGCATTATGTCAGGCTTTATATTTATAGAGGTCCTTTCCTTTCGAAAAGTTAGAGGGAATTTTACGAACTGACACTGACCCGTAAAGATTGTAATAGTAACTAAATGTATTTTTTTATCGTCAGATACCTGTTCATTCGGAATAACACGTGTGATCCGTCACTTTGACCTCGGGAATAGGAGCAATCTGAATTTTACGATTGTCATAACGATGCGAGGAAATTTGTAAGTTAAAAACAAATTCCTTTAATTTTGCACAACAGATGTTCTATTATGTGATACACGCTGACGAAAAGTCATTGAAAACAAACTGGGATCGTTTCTTATTCTCGCATACAATGAATTAACATGTTGTTTAAACCAAAAGCGTGACATCCCTTTTGAGATCCACCATATTTAAACTTTTCATACTTATATAGAACAGTGTCTACAATTAACGTGTCGCTAGCATTCAAACAGTACAACAGAGCAACTCAATGGATTCTAGTTCAATAACGTTTTTCTCCTACTCATTCACGTGTTATGATTAATTCACACGTGGCAAACAGCCCACGTGCACAACAGTACCCGGTTACGTGCAGTTTACTGTATTTGACACAAAATAAGGATTAATTCTACAATAAAAAGATTAACAGAAAATAATTAAGTCATGGCCATAACGTTGGTGCTGGTAACGTGTGTTTCTGACTACTTTAACCCTTATAGTGCTGGAACCGAATTCATGTTAATGAAAATAGGTTAGATCCAGGCCAGCCACCAAGTAAATTGGCGGCTTGTCTGTGATCTAACCTATTTGGTATTCTGAGTATCTATCATAATCAAATTTAGACAGATACTTTAGGTTTTGGAAAGCAGACGACACAAAAACTATTTTTAGAAAATTAAGCATTCTAAGAATTGAACTCTTGGTGTGCCATGTTTGATATTTTCTATTTATAGCAAGTGCCTACTCACATGTGTCTGTACAATTAAGTGATACATGGTACATATCAAAATAACAATCACACGTGTTGACCTTCATGGAAACTTTGGTTTTGACACATTTTGTGTGGGTTTGAGACAAGTAAATTGCAAATGGTCGACCAATCAAAATCCTTGATGATGGCGTATGTTGCCAATCAGTTCCGCTTGTTGCCAAAGTAGAGGCTTGAATCTTATACAATGTATGATGAGGTGTATATAACGTTACAACCCATTGACATTATACCTTTTTATAGGCCATCGCTTTCAATTCCGCCTCCCTCGTAGAGTGAATAGGGCCTTTGATGAACTTATTTTCCAATACAAAAATTAGAGACTGGTCAAAAAGGAAATAAACAGAAGGCCTAAAAGACAGCAATAAACACATTTCATTATTATATAATGTGTATATCATGTGCATAAAGTCTTTTGATACAAATATACCAGATTTTGAAATGATCACTTGATTTTAAATTACGGATTTTAATGAATATGTTCACAAATAAATTATGATCCGCGAGTTGATTAACAAAAGTTGTTTTTTTCAATTTCTTCTTTAACACGGCTGGTGAACGCTCTGCCGCACCATCGTGGTGCTGAAGACGAAATCAGTGGCAAAACTTCCAGTTTTGTGTTTCTATGGTAGTTTTTTGCTATTTTTATGCAGTTCAAGAAAAGTAATCAAAAATCCAAAAATATTATCCAACCCTTACTGAAACCAACCGTCTATAGGTACAGTCTCAGTTTTGATCTCGTGGAATTGGCTGAGATTTCGTAATTATTTCTCGCCAAAGAAACGCTAGAATATATTCTCCCGATACCCCGTTCGGAAAACCAGTAAAATATAATGAACTTTTCCATTTCATGTCAAGCTAAATGGATGTTCTGATCAGTAATGATACCCAAAATACCAAGTGGTAAACTTTGCTGCATTTTAGGTCTGTTTGGAAGGAATATCACAAAGTTTACCTAGTGGTGCGGTTGTGGACTTTCGAATTGCAATTCTGAATTGCATCGACGAGGAAAATTACGAAATCTCAGCCAACTCCTCGAATTCAAACTTTATCCATAGGCGGTTGGATTCGATAAGGGTTGAATCATGTTTTTAGATTTTCGAACATTGTCTAGAAATGTAGGGAAATAGCAAAAACCTACTCTAAAATCGCGAAACCAAATGCCACGCAACCGATTTCGTCGTCAGCACCGCGGTAGTGAGGCAGAGCGTTCACCAGCCGTGTTTAAAGTATTGAAAACTTTCATATAAAAGGTGAAACGAGTGTCCAATTCTTTCAGTGTTTTGATGGAAAAAATGGGTTATAAATAGTCGTTGAAGAGTTCTCTTAAAGCACAATGAAGGCGTCTCGTGATAAAAGCATTAACCAATTACAAAGACTTCATCCAAAAAGCCCCTCAACTTCTCGATGATATCGTATTTTGAAAATGATATAACTTTTAGCTACCTAAAGGGACAACGTCTTTACCAAACAATTACAAAGGGTTATGTAACGCGTATCAATTGTATAGTTTTGTGTTACTTAGAAGACATCTATCGCGAACTTATCCTTCGGACAATCTGTACTGAATATACTTTAAACTTTTTCTATGTATTAGTTCCTTTAAGACTTGTGCAGCGTATGGGGGGAAAGTGGGGTTACATGGCTCTTCAAACGCGAACGGGCTCAGTTCGTTCGAGGACTCCGGCTGACGTCCAGATGGACAATAGCACTACCTACATGTGTTTGATTCAGCCTTTACATGGCTGACATCAGGATGGTCAGAAGTACAACCTACCGGTTTGAATCAAACCTTGCAATGCTTTTTAGTAGGTTTGGGTTTCCATCTCCTACGATGAAACAGGCAAACCGAGATTTCGGATGCTCATTTTATGAAAGGGAATCATTTATAAAGTTCAATCCGTTTGTATATTTACTTCGTTTCTATAAGCAAGTAGCTAGTATCTGCCCTCCCCCTTTGAAACACTTGATCAGTTGCGAATCAATGTCGAAAAGATCATGTCAAAACCACTCTCTACGGCTGAAAAACATTGTTAAAGAGCCAAGGTAAAAGTAACCGTAAAGCACTTCTCAAGGTTACACATGTACAACAAACTCCTGTAAAACATGTTGATGGCAAGGTTAAACGTCTGCATCTGTCATAAATTACCAAGAACAATTTCCGCACATGGTCAACAAAACCTGTTGGTGACACATGGTCTCAATAGCAGCAACAACCGAATTGAAACTGTTCACGTGTAACAGGCATAGTTAGTACATGGCCGAGATAGTGAATGTTGATTATATATTAAGGGATTGAATATACAATCAATATGTGTTAAAATAAACACTATTTCTCGAAGCAAATGTCTGTTTTAGCCCATTGAAAACACCCAATCAGTGGCGAATCAGAGTCAGAACATGGATATCAAAGCTACTCTCTACGACTCTCTACGGATGAGAGAAATGGTGACCGAGCCGAGGTATAGATAACTCTGAGAAGCACTACCCAAGGTCTAAACGTGTACAACACATGCCTTTAAACACGTGGATGGTAAGGTTTAAAGTCTGCATCTGTCATATATTACCAAAACAATATCTGCATGTTTTCAGCAAAACCTGTTTCTGACACAAGGTCGCAGTAGCAGCAACAAAAGAATGGAAGCTTCACGTGCAACAGAAAAAGCTAGAGTTGACCGAGATTATTGATGTTGATATTATACTTAATGAATCGTTTATACTATCAACGCGTTTTGAAAACACATTTATTTTACCTAAGCATGCTTTTGGTTTAACCCTTTAAAACGCCCACTCAATCAGTTGTAAATCAGTGGCGAAAGGATCACGATAAAACTACTTTCTACGAATGAAAGAAATGGTGACCAAGCCGTGGTATAAATAACACTGAAGCCCTGTACAAGGTCTGCACATGGTCGAAACGTGTACAACACACGCCTTCAAACACGTGGATCGTAAGTTTTAAAGTCTGTTTTTGTCATAAAGTACCAAAACAACATCCGAATTGTGTTAAAAAACTGTTGTTGACACATGGTCTCAGTAGCAGCAACAACTTAATGGAAACTGTTCACGTGCACACAAAGGCCTCGGAAATCTGCCTGGAACAGTTTTGGCGCACCAAGTGCTTCAAGTATTTGTCAAAATGAGGAGATTAAGGTGAGGAAAATTCCAAAAATAAAAAACAACCATTTTGCGCAAAAGAATGCAATTTCCATTGCCGATTATTCCAACACGCATACCTTATCCGAATTAGCGTCCAGTTCCCATTGACACAATGATGCTGTTGATTTATATCAATAATATTAGTTATTGTTTATCCTCTAATCAATCGCTTGATTACTAGCTTTCGTTATCGGTCATTAGCAGCACCAACAATCATCCAGTAAGTATACTTTAAAGAGTATGTAAGAAAGAAGTGCTTCATAGGATTAAACTAGGTACTCTAGGTACATGCATGTGTTCTTATTTTCTCTCATCGGATAGTCTGTGTCATCAATGGTCATATAATAGTTTAAATATGATGGAATGTGTACTTTGGTGATATCATAACTGCATCGTTTTTGCTGAGATAAAGTATGTAAACCATTTCTAATATGATATCATGAGTAAGGGAGATTTTATTGTATTAGAATTCCTATCCATGTTGGTTGTAGTGACTATTGATCTAACTCCGCGCAGGATAACTTTCTTTGGAAAATTTGCAGAAAAGTTACCACCTTACCGAATGAAAGGGGGGATAACTGCAAAGGAGAATGATGGTTGACGTGTAGGCGTGTAAAGATACCATATTAATGAATCGACATTACAAATATTGAGTTGATATAACTACTTTTTGAGCATGGGTCTTAAGATTAACAAAATAGAATAGTAAAATAGTAAGTCCATTCTTTACTTTGTGGTTAACATAAAAAAATTCAGAACGCTTCCAATCGTCTGGTAATGTTCCTCTCTCTCAAGACGACACATCTTACCCTCTTACAATGTAAAATAGATATGTTACACCACTTTAAACGAACGCCTTTTAACATCACTTTAAATGAAGAGCCATAAAAGCATTGTGGATTCGTAGGACTGTATATCATGAAAATTCCCATAGGTTTGTCTTTAAAAAGATATGCATAACAATTACGGCTGCGTGTTAACAGATGAGAGGAAAGGAAGTTAAAACTTTATTTTTTATAAAACTGTATGTACAACAACTCGACTGTGTTATAATACGCACGGTAGAATAACCATTGGAAGTAAAATGTGTTTGTATCTAAGCTTTAGGAGGTTGTATCAGTACGAAACATTATCGTTTATAAAAAGCGTTGCAATTAGCTTCAGATCTATCCCATATAGGCTGTGCATATTTAGAAGCCAGTTCCATGTTAACGCGTACAGTGCTGGATCCGACTTTATGCTTATGCGAACAGGTTGTATCACAGACCAGCCGCCAAGCAAATTGGCGACTGCTATGTGATCTAAAATGTATGCTTCTCTGGGTATCTTTCCTCATTAAGATTTAGCAGGTATTTAAGGTTTTTGAAAGCAGAAGACACACAAATGTACCTTTAGAAAATTACCCAGCATTCTAAGGGTTAATGTATTGTTAGTGCCCTTCGAAGTTTGGTTTGAGATCGAGAGGGAAATGTTTTGATCACGTTTTATTGAAATTGATATCTGGCTATCGTAGAGTAAATAGGTTTTGCAAATGACTACGGTTTGTCGTCCTCTTTTCCCTCATTAGACTGATGGCTGTTTCCTAGTTTTGTATTACCAATGTATGTCTGCTTTGAGAATATAAGTGTCTTGGGTGTTCAATTCGAGCAAATTTGATGTTCAAAGGGATCGAGTCCTTGTTGAAATTATAATTTGCCTTCATGTATTATCTATTAACCTTTCGATGGTCGTGTAAATAAGTGTGTGAAGTACAGTTCTTAAAGAACAAGTTTATTGGCCGAAAGTAATCTGAGAGATCCCTTTGAAAATATTATACTGGACAAAGTTCTTGGTTGAATTAATCTCGATGTTAGCCTTTACTGCATCTTAAACTATTTCCTTATGACTTTCTTTATGAATGATTCAGAAAAGAAAAGATATATGACTTTATAAACGACATATACGAAATACAACGTTTACTATAACCTTTCCATCTGAAGTAGGTCAATTCTTATCACATGTTTTGCCTCGTGCGATTGTTTTCTCAAAGGGAAGGAAGATGTGTGAAGGGATTCACATGTCTATAACGAAACAAGGAAAATGAAGATTGAAAACAGTAGATTGGTGGGAAAAGAAGTACATAATTAGATATTCAGTAGCTATAATAGTATAAAAGGATAAACAAAAAAGTTTGATCTTGGTATATACTTATATGGCCAGCTTATGCTGGCAGACACGTTTTATATTTATTGTAATACAACACAAATGTTAATTTATACAGATCAATCCTTGGCAAATCTAAAAAACTTTTCATGTGTTTTTGTCTTGTATAAAATGATATCAGAATTTAAAGTGAAATTTATTAAATCAAAACGCAAATGTTGTTTATTCATTCACATTTGTTTTTTATTTTTTCTATTTTTTCTATTTTTTTATTCGTCTATTTATCTATTTTCTTATCTTTACTTTAGTAGAAAATGCATCAATATGAGTTTTTCACCCTTTGTGAGGTCTGCTTAAAGAGAACACATCTTGAGTCTTGGAGGATAACGTCCTGGGTTTGCGAGGTCCTACAAAAGACCAAAGCTTGTATTATTTGCTTCTTCTCATGGCATTTAGGATAGCTGTTTACTATTTCATGCGAAGCATTTACGTAATTTCAACCCTTGGCCACCAATTCCTCTCATTTCAATATTGAGATCAGTAATATTGCAAATATCCGAGACGCTTCCAATGATGTATCACATTACAATATTGTATTTGTATTGTATACTATATTAAGAATGATATCCATGTTTATCAGTTTTGACCTGCAAAAATGTTTTCCTTATATTATAATCGTTTAGTTAGACAGTACTCACCAGCTGGATAAGCCAGTTCGAGATTATCACAGCGCTGGTAATGGCCGAGAGAAGTTCGTGATGTAAATAAATGAAGAAAGAAGTGTTAGTACATGTAACTGGGTAGTCGGATGAGAAGTGTTCTTTATCGGTATTGAGGTGAGGAACTTTGATATATTTGTGCGTTTAGTAAAGTCTTTTGGAATATCAGTTGATTTAAAATCTTTGAAATAGGGATACACTAATGCCAAATGATATTTATTCTCTAATGTAGAGTACATAATTTGCAATATCAGTCGTTTCTTTTCATGTTGGTATGGCGCCACTTGTCTATATTTGGTAGATATATCGTTTTAGTAGTGCCCATTGGATTTGCAAATGACATCGGTTTACAGCTTTGCCTTCCATTTTTTACCTGAATACCAAACGTATTAGTTCAACAATAAAAATGTGTGTGTAACATGGAAACAAAACGCCAGAAAAGGTGAACTCAAGTAAACTTATTCAATATCTCCAATGGTTGAAGCTTAGTTGAAATTACCACTCATTTAAGTATATCATTCTTCATTTGAACAAGATAATATGTTGTGTTGTGTACGCATAGCGTTCTTAATTAAAATCTCGTAAGCTTAAACTTTCATAAGAAATCATGCATTGTAAGCAAGTCACGAAATTGTAGTCTGAATCAATATCAAAATGAACATTAACAATAACTGTATTATCATCTGTTTGTTTAGAAATGAAACAGAAGAAGTAAATACTTTGGATACAATACAAAAGCAAGTTATCACCATAATATTCGCTCAATTCATTATTCCCAACCATAATTCGCTCAATTCATTATTCCCAACCATAATTCGCTCAATTCATTATTCCCAACCATAATTCGTTCAATTAATTATTCCCAACCATAATTCGCTCAATTAATTATTCCCAACCATAATTCGCTCAATTTATTATTCCCAACCATATTTCGCTCAATTCATTATTCCCAACCATAATTCGCTCAATTCATTGTTCCCAACCATAATTCGGTCAGTTCATTATTCCCAACCATAATTCGCTCAATTCATTATTCCCAACCATAATTAGGTCAGTTCATTATTCCCAACCATTAATTCGGTCAGTTCATTATTCCCAACCATAATTCGCTGAATTCATTATTCCCAACCATAATTCGCTCAATTCATTATTCCCAACCATAATTCGGTCAGTGCATTATTCCCAACCATAATTCGCTCAATTCATTATTCCCAGCCATAATTCGCTCAATTCATTATTCCCAACCATAATTCGCTCAATTCATTGTTCCCTGCATACAAATGACAATTGTTTACCTGTTTTTCTTTCTTTTTTTCTTCTTTTTTTTTATTGAAGGAGCTGAGGAAATTATGTGCACACTTTCTTAATTTTATATGTTTATTCAAAATGTATCGTTCAATGGAGAATACGTCTTTGTAAGTCAATACAGGATGTTACAATATATAAATAAAAAAGATACCCTGTCCAGGATGCATACTAGGCATCTATACATGTAGTTAAAGTTTGATACACATCTTAAGCCACTTAGTGTGTAATAAATTGGCCAATACTTAGAACGATTGTTTTTTCCAAATAAAATTTAGGAATAAAAGTGGAGAATTGATGCAAACGAACGTTGAATAAATGACAAACAAGCAAATCACTTGCTTTACAGTTTCTGTTTTACAAAGCTTGAAACTGCTTGTAAAACTCCTACTGTCTTTCTAATCCATAAATATATGTCACGACTTCTGTATAAAGCGGACTCGTTGATTTGCTGTAACCATCTCAGTTATTACCAATATGCAATTGTACTTGTATTTATGTGAACTTATGTAACAGTGTAATCAGGGTCATTTGCTTCTCGCTAACATGAATCAACATTTGTTGTTTGGGACAGGGTTAAGAAAATATTACGGATCACATGAGAAGACTGTGCGGTTGTTCTAAATTACTTTTGAATACCCTATTTCGCTCGTGTCTTGTTACTGGCGAAAATGCACAAATAAATGTATATCTTAAAGATGTTTTATATCTCGTATTATTTGGTCATGTTGTTGGTTCGAATGGAGTATGGGCGACTTCATGGGGTTTCTCTCTCGTTCGACAAACCTTTCTTTACCTGTAGGCGTTTAAATTTCTTAGGACTTTGAACTTTTAGAATGAAAATTATCGATTTAATGATAACATTATAACACTGTCGGATATTTTTCGATATTTGGAATCAAAATTTAATGTGACGCAGACTAAGTTTGTATGATTTATAAGGGAAAAGGATGGACAAACTGCCGACTCATTGCCATTCAACAATTGTATAGGTTTCATTGTATAAGATAGGATCTTATCTTTCCTTTATCTCTTAAGGCTATCTTATAATTATCAATTTTGTAATTGTGTATTTGTTAACCTACGTGAACAAATAACATTCAGTTTCACTCATCCAATAGTTTGCCATGTTAACACTTGTATTGCTAGAACCGTCTCCATGCTTATGCGAACAGGTTAGATCCAAACTAGCCGCCAATGTTCTTGCCGGCTGACTTGTGCTCTAAACTGCTCGCTACTCTGAGTATCTTTCCTCAAATAAAAGCATGATACACTAAATCTATTTTTTTTAAATTACCCAGCAGTCTAAGGGTAATGAATCATTCCATTCGCGTGAAATCGCAATTAAGAAGGGAAAATCAGATGATATTATTCTTCGAAGTTGTATATTTTCCGTGTCTTTTCTTTGTCTATTTCTGGCACCGGTATATAAGTCTATTAGCATCTTACAAAGCACGTAGACTCTGAGATATCTATGCACGTCAGAAACAGACGTACGAGGCGTCCTAAAAGAAGGCCGAACATCGTTAACCCTTAGAATACTAGGTAATTTTCTAAATATACGGATTTTTGTGCCGTCTGCTTAACATTACATTAAATATCAAAATATCTTTACATCTGTGAAGACGCAGCGTTAATTGTTGATATCCTTGAACAGACCTACGTCATTAAGATGAAGGGGTGTAATATCTGCAACAGTGTTGTAAGATTTTAACAATTATATTGCTCTGTTATTTCCAAAAAATAGATTGTCTTCTGTCTTCTTTCCAAAATCTTTAATGTATGCTTAGTTCTAATGAGGAAAGGCACTCAGAGAAGCAAACATGTTACATCACAGGCCAGAAGCTATTTTACTTGGCGACTGGTCTGAATCAAATCTGTTTGCATAAGCATGACGTCGGTTCCAGTACTATAAGGATCAATCGTAGATCGAAAACAGACGACTCTGCAATTGACAGAGCATTAGACGGCATTCAAAGATCATCATGTTAAAAGTAGTGTATTAACATATAGTGAGCAAACTCCACATTTAGAATAATGGTTTAAATGAGTGTTCATTAATTGAACAGTTTTAATTTAAAGAAATTTCTATTTGAAAAAGAAATGAGGTTACGTACGGAACACAGTACAATACAATACAATACAATACAATACAATACAATACGATACGATACGATACGATACAATACAATACAACACAATATAATACAATACAATATAGTACAATATAATACAAAACAATACAATATAATAAAATACAATACAATGGTTTTATTTGCATTATTATACAAAGTCATTTGCATATTACAAAATAACAGAATTGATTAACCGGTGTTATGAAAGGACAATAATAAGGGGTTTAGGTTGTCAACATTTTTTTTTTCAATTATTTTTACGACATCACTAGATTCACCACGACAAGGCTATGGCATTTAAATGTCTTGCCACAGAATACTCTCACGATGGGACTCAAACCCTGAACCATTGAGTTTCAATACCATACCTAGTTTAACCAAATGGCCACGCAGGATCCTACCAAAGGAAATGGGATGGCACTGTATTTAACTATAGATACAATTCCTGCTCTTGTTTTACATACGCCTTAACCCTTAAAATGCTTGGTAATTTTCCTTTCAAAACTTTAAATATCTGCTTAATTTTAATGAGAAAAGATACACAGAGTATCAAAAAGGTTAGATCGCAAGCCAGCCGCCAATTTACTTGGTGGCTGGCCTGGATTAAACCTGATTGCATAAGCATGAAGTCGGATCCAGCATTATAAAGGTTAAGGCGGCCAGTAATTTGCTCTTATTGCGTAGAATGCACATAGAACACATCTAAAAAATAAAAGGAATAGTCTGTACTATACAACTGAATGTAGAAGGTATATTTCTCCATTGTTCTCCGTTTGTTGTTTTCCATTTTGATTCACTGATTATTTCCTACGTACTCATATATTCAAGAATGATCTAGTATCGTTGTTTTTAGGGCAGGTGTCATTAGGATTACTTTATTTTCATATCGATTGCAGAAATTATATGACAGAGAAGCTTTAAGATTGACTGTTTCCCGTATCACATAACCGCCTTACTCCATACTTTTTCGTCTTGCAGCAGACAACTTTCAAAAAGCATTGTGGCAAAAAGGAGAAATTGCTTGGTACAAGCAATTTCTTCTTTTGTCACAATACTTTTTCAATCAATTCAAATATCACAACAGCAAAACAGAAATGTTGTTTACATGTTTACAAAGCTTTTCTAAAGTCGTCTGCATCAAGTAAGAAAATGTCGTCTGTAGGCGGAAAAGAGTTAAAATAGACAAAACGAGGAATATCACATCCGTTTTTAGCACTAATGAACTGTTGCTAAATGAGGTCATCACCTGCGGCAATGGGCTACATAAAAGAACAGCAGAAAGGACTGTAGAAAAGACATGTCCAATTGCTTCAAAATATGTATGCCGTGAAATCGCTCGGGGAGTTTACTGAGCTTTCTGAATGAAATGCGGAGACCTTTGCGACGTTTGAGAGTGGTTGTATGTCCGAACTGTTGCGGGAAAAATACACTTAACAGATAAAACTAAAACAAGAATGTAATGGTTAGATAGATGAATTGATAATTGTATTTAGTAAAATGATGTTACATTACCCGATAACAGCTAGCATCAGTTAATGATTGGTTGATATGGAATGCAACAGAAACCGTTAGGGAGAATATCCATAATCCGCTATTTTAATTTCTTTTCTTCGCTGGATTACTGCGTTCGTTCTCGGTATACATTGGCCGGAACTATTCGATTTACACCAAATAGTTCCGGCCCCGACCGATGTATACCGAGAACGAACGAAGGTATACGACGAATTAAGTTTCAAAATGGCGGTTTATAGGTAGTCTACTTTTAATGAACAACTACGTGCGCGTTCTTTATGGATATCCGTCAGAAATGTGTTTGTGAGTTACTCATTATAAATACACAGATAATAGATAGCAGTTTGATAACAAATGAGGTTAGAAACAAGACTGTTTGGGGTTAAAGGGATCGAACAAACCCTTATTTGATTACCCGATGAGAAGAATGATTGATGAGACACGAGACATATCAGATTGGTTTGAAATAAAGAAGAATATAGTACAAGTGTCACATTTCTTGCTTGGTCCCAGATCAATATACTGACAGTTTTGTCAATTGTGTAGGTGAAATAACCAAATCAATTTCTTTATTGTGTTGGTTCTAAGGTAAGGTACTGTATATTAAACATTATAATGCATGAGCTGAGGTTTGAAAGGCGATGGTTAAAATGATCGTATCAACCTGAGTTTAAATGTAGTAATGGAGATTTTACAGGGAATCTAGAAGAGTTTCAATAACCATTGGAAAAAGGAAAAGAGCTCACAAAAGTCGGTTTTCATTAACTCCTAACATCTTCACGGTCGTCTTGAAAAGCTTCGTTTATTTACAAAATGGTTATCGTAATGACATGTTTACAATGGGAATGATTCAAGTCTTTAAGAACTAGTCAGTTTTATTTACGTGAAGATATAAGTATCCAAAATTCTTGTCATATTCATTGTACAACTTATTACACGAAGGAGTCATTTGTCATTACTTTCGGTCTGTAATGGAAACTGCCCTGGTGAAAAGATAAACACTGAATTAACATGCATTTTCAATCCAAAAGCGTGACTTCATTTTTGAGATGAACCGTATATGAAGTGTAAATACTTAGATAAATTGATGCTTGCTGAATTGATGATACTCTAATTAGCTACTTTTAATTGTATATCAAACAACAATATAAAACCTGTATTGCTTCAACGACATTATATTCTCCCGGGTAAACTGTTCTCTATACAATAAACCTTCAATAACAGATATAACCAATGAATGCAATCATAAACATTTGTCAGTGCAGACGCCTGAATATTTCATTATAGCAGACGACATGACAAACGCATGGCTTGTTTATAATGAGTGCAATACTTTTTGGCAACTCTCATGGAACGAGTTTCGTACTGCTAACCCTTTCCTAAACAATAACTACATTTGACCACTTTGTTGCAGACGACTTTAGAAAACATGGTTAAAAAAGGAGAAATTGCTCTAAACAAGTAATTTCTCCTTTTCCCACACTGTTTTCTGCCCTATCACAAGATCATTTGCTAATTTTGTCACATTTTGAAATGTTGTATGCAACATCTTTCAATTTGGGACGGTTAAAAATTTGTTGTTTGGGAAAGGGTTAACCTTGAATATAAATATTGAAATATTGTATTTCGAGTGTCTGCAGACGAGTGTGGACTAGGGAAGGGACAATAAGAATATGGATGGATTTACGTCCCCTTTGCGATGTGTGTCGCCTAGATGTTAATCTGCTCTCATTATCTAATTGGTCCCTACGTATGTAAATCAGTGTAGGAAACGACATTACGAGTCCGTGGGGTCTGAAAGACACAACCTTAGTACATAAACCAATGCCATCATAGACTTTGTTGTGACTGGTTCGAATCGAAAACAACAGACGTTATAGACATCGAAGAGCAATCCTCGGTAATTTAGGACACTGTTGAAACTGAGTTCCATTCTATGTTTGAGTGTCAGTTGAACAAAGTTAAAGAATAAACAGAAGTAATGCAATTAAATTCGCCTCAAAATCTGGAGACAATTTTAAAATACTTTTGTCATCAAAAGATGCTTATACAAAAAATAATACTTTATCATTGTGTGATGCTTTCGAAATACGCAAGACTTAGATGCCAGATGATTAAAATGTAGTTGTTGTTGTTTGAATCAATAGCCCATCTCTCTATGATTTGTATGAGCAGCTGCTGATGTCGTGATGAAATGTGTCAGGCGTTACGATTCAACAGGCTTTTTGTACTGTTTCTGTTTAACCCTTTCCCAAACAATAACGCCATTTGACCACTTTGTTACAGACGACTTTTGAACACTTTGTCGGAAAAAGAGAAATTGGTCGTAAAGAGCATTTTTTCCTTTTACCACAATGTTTTCTGCCTTATAAGAATATTATTTTGCAATTTCATCATATTTTGAAATGTCGTCTGCAAACTCTTCTAATTTGGAACAGTCGAACATTTGTTGTTTGGGAAAGGTTTAAACGTAGGGTATACTTATACGTATAATGAATGGAACGGAGGCCTCAATTACTGGAAATAAAGATTAGTGTATTGTATTGTATTGGTAGGCAGAATTTTGACAAATACAGGAAATCGTCCTTGTTATCCTAACATTTCGAATCTCCTTCATTTTGATGAAGGAGTTCCAAGTTTTTAGAATTACAATGGCGAGTTGCTCGGCATTATAGATCCTGCGTTCTGGGCTATTTTTCTATGACTATTTTTTCCCAATATGAACCAGGTTACAGTTTTCATATCTAAACTTGAAAGTGTTTCTCTTTTGATCTTTCACTCTGCATATAATGGGAAATATCTAGGTAGTCTTCAAATAGCATAGAAAGAATTGATTTCAAAGACACTAGAATTAATTAAAAGTGCTTTCTCATAAATTGCAGTTCTAATATGTTAAAAATACATCGCTTTCTACTTTTAGAATTATAACATAATTCAGTTTCATCAAGAAATTAATATGGTTTTTAACCCTGTTCACTTTTGTATGGTAATGTATAGCAAACTATCAGCAGTAATAGACCTTTCCATGGATTTATTTTGTTAACCCTCAGATTGCTGGGTAATTTTCTAGAAATATATTTTTGTGTCGTTTGCTTTAAAAAAAAACCTTAAACATCTGCTTCATTTTGTTGAGGAAAAATACTAGAGTGGTAAACAGGTTAGATCACAGGTCAGTCGCCAATTTACTTGTCGGATGGCCTGGATCTAACCTGTTTGTATAGGCATGGAGTCGGTTCCAGCACTGTACGGGTTAACAATAATTTAAAGCCTTACTTGCGCTCATTTACACTTAAATTGTGAAAGTTCTAAAATAATTGTAAATTAACTGAAATGTCCCATAGATTCCCTTTTACAGAAGAATTTAGACCGTAACATGTTCACATGATGCTTTAAAAAGAGTGAATACTATAATGTTTATTTACAATTAGCGATGAAAATAGGTCAGCCAAGAAACGTTGGGAACCAATAAACCCCAAGAAATTCTCCATTTTGAATGTTCGTGTTGTTTATATTCGATAAATGATAGTACCTCTATGTGTTTCCTGTGATTTTTGGACTAATGGTGCGTCACTCATTAATCCGAGCGCTTCTTGCTATTAAAGATGTTACTCGAATGTAAAAATGAAGTTAAATTGGTGGGCACTAAAATTTATGAAAATGTCACTTTGAAAAATAGATAATAAATAGTGCAGGCGTTATATTGTCATATTCCTGAGTTTTTTCGCTATGTTTTAACATATTCTATCATAATTGATAACTCATATCATCCAATTTTTCAGTTTTTCTGAGCGCTAGTATGCCTTTAAGCTTATAATCAACACATGTTAAGCGAAGGTACCACCAGAACACAATTTTTTGACTAAGCATGTGCATAGTTTGTAATTGTCATGAATAATCTTCAAAAGGGCAAAAGAGCATTTGGTACGAGACTACAAAAATGTTAACACTAAGATGTGCGTCATAGAGTAAATTGCGGAAATGCGCAAAGGTGTGAGTTATTTCTAATAAAGAGCATCTTGAAGCAAGACTACAAAAATGTTACCACTTAGATCATTTTATGCAAACAATGTGCGTGTAATCACACCCTTTTTTCGTAAAACGATATGTGTTTTCTTATAAAACGCGGAAATACGAAAAGGCTTAATCTATTTCTAATCAATACGCAGGTTGGGAGTAACAGAGAAGCATGTAGAAGGTTATCTGAAGTAATGAAGACTGTTTGAATATCCTTTTTTACGATTCTTTCTCACAGAACACATGTGATGTTGGCGGTTTTATTCTCAATATTGTCACGTTAGCGTTTGAAACAACTCGTTAACCCTTTCCCAAACAACACATTTTCGACTGTCCAAAATTGAGTTTGCAGACGACACTTCAAAATGAAATTGGAAAATAATCTTCTGATAGGGCACAAAACATTGTGGGAAAAGGAGAAATTTCTCCTTTTCCCACAATGTTTTCTAAAGTCATCTGCAACAAAGTGGTCAAATGTCGTAATTGTTTGGGAACGGGTTAAAGGCACAATCATGACACTTGTCAGGAATTACTTCCGGGTCTATAAGTGTAGAGTAAAATGTAGTTCTTCAAAAAAATTGACACTGAGAATGTAGAGCAGCATGCATATAACATGTATCGTGTTTCTACGTTTTTTACTTGCTAACAAACATGCAACAAAAGCAGACTGTACCAGAACGAAGCCCATGCATTATGTGTTTCATCCAGATACAATCTTTTTTTTTTTTTCGACAAGTGTTTATTAGATAAGACAACGTGTAATGTAAACACGTAAACATATTAACCTATTGTAATTTCTTTGAATATTTGTTTTTGAAATTTTGAACATATAAGCTGAAGAAATGACAAAAAAAGTAGTTCCCCAAGCAATAATATGCTGTATGTTGATTTAAACATGATTCAATACAATTGGTGAACCTTCTTTGCTTTCAATGATGAACGTAAGGTTACGGTAGACTGTGCTGATTTCGTTTATTTTGCAAGATTGAAATAGAGGTTACTCATTAGCTTCGTGCTATTATCATCAAACCCACACTTCTGCGTAGAAAATGAAAATATCAGCTGGACTATAGGCAATGTTTACCGATAGGGTAACATAAGCTCATCTTGCTCTACATTCGTTATGGTTTAGATGTATGAAAAGGATGGTGCATTGATTGAGAAATGGGGAGTTTGGTGGATTTTCGTTTCGGAAAGTCCTTGAAATAATATGTCTATTTCTATGACTGTTGACATTGATTAATTATTCGAGTGAAAAATTAGTATATTCAACAATATGTTGATTCCTCATCCAAAGGCAGATTACCTACGTAATATGACCGCGTGATAAGTGCTTGCGATATATAATTAAAAACTTCAAATTTGAATGTCGATTTTTTGTATTTATGGAGTTAAACATTGCGTCAGCAATATTTTTGTTATGTTGCAATGCCTGATTCTAAATGTTGGAGGATGCCTCCACACCAATGAACCATACGGGCTGGTCAAGCCAGATAGATCTCTGTATATACCGGTCTGGGCCGGAAATTTTCGCTTTACACCGAATAGTTCCAGCCCCGACTGATGTATACCGAGATCGAACAAAGTAATCTGACGAATGAATGAGTTTCAAAATGGCGGTTTATGGGTTTTCTACCTAAAGTCAGTCGGGAGACTAGTTGCATGTTGATATCTCATCATTTGATCGCATCTCTCATAGCTGTATTTAGAAATTACTATGTCAAAGGGATAGATATATCCTAAAGAGCAATTCAGTATTTTGTCACCGTATCTTCTACCAAAAATATGTCTTAAAAAAAGTAGGGTTGTGGTATGTCCGTGAAGTTGGGAGTCAGTTCGCAGTTCGCAGTTCGCGATTCAATTGCGAACCGCGAACTGCGCTCTAACTTCACACACAAGCTGCCAATTCAATTGTTTTTGAAATAACAATTTATGAAATATATGTGTACATATAATTTGAATTGACGAAAGACGAACTGGCGTCTGCCTTCACACGTAGAAACCTATTCGAATTGCGAACTGCAAACTGTCAGCTATCTCCAATGTATTCTACATACAGTATACGGCGAAAAGCGAACTGCGAACTGTCAGCCAGGTTCACAACCAGTTGCCGATTCAAATTTTACCGAATGAAGTTCAACAAGTGAATCGGCTTTGAATAGCGAACTACGAACTGTCAACTAGATTCACATTCAGCTGCCAATTCAGATTTTATTGGATCGAATGCAATAAGTGAATCTGCTTCGAAAAGCGAACTGCAAACTGGCAACCAGGTTCACACTCAGCTGCCAATTCAAAATATTGTTTTATGTTGATCATTATTCAATCCCTTACGAATCGCGAACTGCAAACTGTCAGCCAGCTTCACACCCAGTTGCCGATTCATATTTTACCGGATGAAGTTCCATAAGTGAATCGGCTTTGAATAGCGAACTGCGAACTGTCAACTAGATTCACATTCAGCTGCCAATTCAGATTTTATTGGATCGAATACAATAAGTGAATCTGCTTCGAATAGCGAACTGCAAACTGGCAACCAGGTTCACACTCAGCTGCCAATTCAAAATATTGTTCTATGTTGATCATTATTCAATCCCTTACGAATCGCGAACTGCAAACTGTCAGCCAGCTTCACAACCAGTTGCCGATTCATATTTTACCGTACACAGTTCCATAAGTGAATCGGCTTCGAATAGCGAACTGCAAACTGGCAACCAGGTTCACACTCAGCTGCCAATTCAAAATATGTTTTATGTTGATCATTATTCAATCCCTTACGAATCGCGAACTGCAAACTGTCAGCCAGCTTCACAACCAGTTGCCGATTCATATTTTACCGTACAATGTTCCATAAGTGAATCGGCTTTGAATAGCGAACTGCGAACTGTCAACTAGATTCACATTCAGCTGCCAATTCAGATTTTATTGGATCCAATACAATAAGTGAATCTGCTTCGAATAGCGAACTGCAAACTGGCAACCAGGTTCACACTCAGCTGCCAATTCAAAATATTGTTCTATGTTGATCATTATTCAATCCCTTACGAATCGCAACTGCAAACTGTCAGCCAGCTTCACAACCAGTTGCCGATTCATATTTTACGGATGAAGTTCCATAAGTGAATCGGCTTTGAATAGCGAACTGCGAACTGTCAACTAGATTCACATTCAGATGCCAATTCAGATTTTGTTGGATCAAATACAATAAGTGAATCTGCTTCGAATAGCGAACTGCAAACTGGCAACCAGGTTCACACTCAGCTGCCAATTCAAAATATTGTTCTATGTTGATCATTATTCAATCCCTTACGAATCACGAACTGCAAACTGTCAGCCAGCTTCACAACCAGTTGCCGATTCATATTTTACCGTACACAGTTCCATAAGTGAATCGGCTTTGAACAGCGAACTGCGAACTGTCAACTAGATTCACATTCAGCTGCTTATTCAGATTTTATTGGATCGAGTACAATAAGTGAATCTGCTTCGAATAGCGAACTGCAAACTGGCAACCAGGTTCACACTCAGCTGCCAATTCAAAATATTGTTCTATGTTGATCATTATTCAATCCCTTACGAATCGCGAACTGCAAACTGTCAGCCAGCTTCACAACCAGTTGCCGATTCATATTTTACCGGATGAAGTTCAACAAGTGAATCGGCTTTGAATAGCGAACTACGAACTGTCAACTAGATTCACATTCAGCTGCCAATTCAGATTTTATTGGATCGAATACAATAAGTGAATCTGCTTCGAATAGCGAACTGCAAACTGGCAACCAGGTTCACACTCAGCTGCCAATTCAAAATATTGTTCTATGTTGATCATTATTCAATCCCTTACGAATCGCGAACTGCAAACTGTCAGCCAGCTTCACAACCAGTTGCCGATTCATATTTTACCGTACACAGTTCTTTAAGTGAATCGGCTTCGAATAGCGAACTGCAAACTGGCAACCAGGTTCACACTCAGCTGCCAATTCAAAATATTGTTTTATGTTGATCATTATTCAATCCCTTACGAATCGCGAACTGCAAACTGTCAGCCAGCTTCACAACCTGTTGCCGATTCATATTTTACCGTACAATGTTCCATAAGTGAATCGGCTTTGAATAGCGAACTGCGAACTGTCAGCTAGATTCACATTCAGCTGCCAATTCAGATTTTGTTGCATCGAGTACAATAAGTGAATCTGCTTCGAATAGCGAACTGCAAACTGGCAACCAGGTTCACACTCGGCTGCCAATTCAAAATAGTGTTTTATGTTGATCATTATTCAATCCCTTACGAATCGCGAACTGCAAACTGTCAGCCAGCTTCACAACCAGTTGCCGATTCATATTTTACCGTAAACAGTTCCATAAGTGAATCGGCTTTGAACAGCGAACTGCGAACTGTCAACTAGATTCACATTCAGCTGCTTATTCAGATTTTATTGGATCGAGTGCAATAAGTGAATCTGCTTCGAATAGCGAACTGCAAACTGGCAACCAGGTTCACACTCAGCTGCCAATTCAAAATATTGTTCTATGTTGATCATTATTCAATCCCTTACGAATCGTGAACTGCAAACTGTCAGCCAGCTTCACAACCAGTTGCCGATTCATATTTTACTGTACACAGTTCCATAAGTGAATCGGCTTCGAATAGCGAACTGCAAACTGGCAACCAGGTTCACACTCAGCTGCCAATTCAAAATATTGTTTTATGTTGATCATTATTCAATCCCTTACGAATCGCGAACTGCAAACTGTCAGCCAGCTTCACAACCTGTTGCCGATTCATATTTTACCGCACAATGTTCCATAAGTGAATCGGCTTTGAATAGCGAACTGCGAACTGTCAGCTAGATTCACATTCAGCTGCCAATTCAGATTTTATTGCATCGAGTACAATGAGTGAATCTGCTTCGAATAGCGAACTGCAAACTGGCAACCAGGTTTACACTCAGCTACCAATTCAAAATATTGTTCTATGTTGATCATTATTCAATCCCTTACGAATCGCAAACTGTCAGCCAGCTTCACAACCAGTTGCCGATTCATATTTTACGGGATGAAGTTCCATAAGTGAATCGGCTTTGAATAGCGAACTGCGAACTGTCAACTAGATTCACATTCAGATGCCAATTCAGATTTTGTTGGATCAAATACAATAAGTGAATCTGCTTCGAATAACGAACTGCAAACTGGCAACCAGGTTCACACTCAGCTGCCAATTCAAAATATTGTTTTATGTTGATCATTATTCAATCCCTTACGAATCGCGAACTTCAAACTGTCAGCCAGCTTCACAACCAGTTGCCGATTCATATTTTACCGTACACAGTTCCATAAGTGAATCGGTTTTGAACAGCGAACTGCGAACTGTCAACTAGATTCACATTCAGCTGCTTATTCGGATTTTATTGGATCGAGTACAATAAGTGAATCTGCTTCGAATAGCGAACTGCAAACTGGCAACCAGGTTCACACTCAGCTGCCAATTCAAAATATTGTTCCATGTTGATCATTATTCAATCCCTTACGAATCGCGAACTGCAAACTGTCAGCCAGCTTCACAACCAGTTGCCGATTCATATTTTACCGGATGAAGTTCAACAAGTAAATCGGCTTTGAATAGCGAACTACGAACTGTCAACTAGATTCACATTCAGCTGCCAATTCAGATTGATTTTATTGGATCGAGTACAATAAGTGAATCTGCTTCGAATAGCGAACTGCAAACTGGCAACCAGGTTCACACTCAGCTGCCAATTCAAAATATTGTTCCATGTTGATCATTATTCAATCCCTTACGAATCGCGAACTGCAAACTGTCAGCCAGCTTCACAACCTGTTGCCGATTCATATTTTACCGTACAATGTTCCATAAGTGAATCGGCTTTGAATAGCGAACTGCGAACTGTCAGCTAGATTCACATTCAGATGCCAATTCAGATTTTGTTGGATCAAATACAATAAGTGAATCTGCTTCGAATAGCGAACTGCAAACTGGCAACCAGGTTCACGCTCAGCTGCCAATTCAAAATATTGTTCTATGTTGATCATTATTCAATCCCTTACGAATCGCGAACTGCAAACTTTCAGCCAGCTTCACAACCAGTTGCCGATTCATATTTAACCGTAAACAGTTCCATAAATTGAATCGGCTTTGAACAGCGAACTGCGAACTGTCAACTAGATTCACATTCAGCTGCTTATTCAGATTTTATTGGATCGAGTGCAATAAGTGAATCTGCTTCGAATAGCGAACTGCAAACTGGCAACCAGGTTCACACTCAGCTGCCAATTCAAAATATTGTTCTATGTTGATCATTATTCAATCCCTTACGAATCGCGAACTGCAAACTGTCAGCCAGCTTCACAACCAGTTGCCGATTCATATTTTTACCGTACACAGTTCCATAAGTGAATCGGCTTCGAATAGCGAACTGCAAACTGGCAACGAGGTTCACACTCAGCTGCCAATTCAAAATATTGTTTTATGTTGATCATTATTCAATCCCTTACAAATCGCGAACTGCAAACTGTCAGCCAGCTTCACAACCTGTTGCCGATTCATATTTTACCGTACAATGTTCCATAAGTGAATCGGCTTTGAATAGCGAACTGCGAACTGTCAGCTAGATTCACATTCAGCTGCCAATTCAGATTTTATTGCATCGAGTACAATAAGTGAATCTGCTTCGAATAGCGAACTGCAAACTGGCAACCAGGTTCACACTCAGCTACCAATTCAAAATATTGTTCTATGTTGATCATTATTCAATCCCTTACGAATCGCAAACTGTCAGCCAGCTTCACAACCAGTTGCCGATTCATATTTTACGGATGAAGTTCCATAAGTGAATCGGCTTTGAATAGCGAACTGCGAACTGTCAACTAGATTCACATTCAGCTGCCAATTCAGATTTTGTTGGATCAAATACAATAAGTGAATCTGCTTCGAATAGCGAACTGCAAACTGGCAACCAGGTTCACACTCAGCTGCCAATTCAAAATATTGTTCTATGTTGATCATTATTCAATCCCTTACGAATCGCGAACTGCAAACTGTCAGCCAGCTTCACAACCAGTTGCCGATTCATATTTTACCGTACACAGTTCCATAAGTGAATCGGCTTTGAACAGCGAACTGCGAACTGTCAACTAGATTCACATTCAGCTGCTTATTCAGATTTTATTGGATCGAGTGCAATAAGTGAATCTGCTTCGAATAGCGAACTGCAAACTGGCAACCAGGTTCACACTCAGCTGCCAATTCAAAATATTGTTCTATGTTGATCATTATTCAATCCCTTACGTATCGCGAACTGCAAACTGTCAGCCAGCTTCACAACCAGTTGCCGATTCATATTTTACCGGATGAAGTTCAACAAGTGAATCGGCTTTGAATAGCGAACTACGAACTGTCAACTAGATTCACATTCAGCTGCCAATTCAGATTGATTTTATTGGATCGAGTACAATAAGTGAATCTGCTTCGAATAGCGAACTGCAAACTGGCAACCAGGTTCACACTCAGCTGCCAATTCAAAATATTGTTTTATGTTGATCATTATTCAATCCCTTACGAATAGCGAACTGCAAACTGTCAGCCAGCTTCACAACCAGTTGCCGATTCATATTTTACCGTACACAGTTCTTTAAGTGAATCGGCTTCGAATAGCGAACTGCAAACTGGCAACCAGGTTCACACTAAGCTGCCATTTCAAAATATTGTTTTATGTTGATCATTATTCAATCCCTTACGAATCGCGAACTGCAAACTGTCAGCCAGCTTCACAACCTGTTGCCGATTCATATTTTACCGGATACAATGTTCCATAAGTGAATCGGCTTTGAATAGCGAACTGCGAACTGTCAGCTAGATTCACATTCAGATGCCAATTCAGATTTTGTTGGATCAAATACAATAAGTGAATCTGCTTCGAATAGCGAACTGCAAACTGGCAACCAGGTTCACACTCAGCTGCCAATTCAAAATATTGTTCTATGTTGATCATTATTCAATCCCTTACGAATCGCGAACTGCAAACTGTCAGCCAGCTTCACAACCAGTTGCCGATTCATATTTTACCGTAAACAGTTCCATAAGTGAATCGGCTTTGAACAGCGAACTGCGAACTGTCAACTAGATTCACATTCAGCTGCTTATTCAGATTTTATTGGATCGAGTGCAATAAGTGAATCTGCTTCGAATAGCGAACTGCAAACTGGCAACCAGGTTCACACTCAGCTGCCAATTCAAAATATTGTTCTATGTTGATCATTATTCAATCCCTTACGAATCGCGAACTGCAAACTGTCAGCCAGCTTCACAACCAGTTGCCGATTCATATTTTACCGGATGAAGTTCAACAAGTGAATCGGCTTTGAATAGCGAACTACGAACTGTCAACTAGATTCACATTCAGCTGCCAATTCAGATTGATTTTATTGGATCGAGTACAATAAGTGAATCTGCTTCGAATAGCGAACTGCAAACTGGCAACCAGGTTCACACTCAGCTGCCAATTCAAAATATTGTTCTATGTTGATCATTATTCAATCCCTTACGAATCGCGAACTGCAAACTGTTTGCCAGCTTCACAACCAGTTGCCGATTCATATTTTACCGTACACAGTTCTTTAAGTGAATCGGCTTCGAATAGCGAACTGCAAACTGGCAACCAGGTTCACACTCAGCTGCCAATTCAAAATATTGTTTTATGTTGATCATTATTCAATCCCTTACGAATCGCGAACTGCAAACTGTCAGCCAGCTTCACAACCTGTTGCCGATTCATATTTTACCGTACAATGTTCCATAAGTGAATCGGCTTTGAATAGCGAACTGCGAACTGTCAGCTAGATTCACATTCAGCTGCCAATTCAGATTTTATTGCATCGAGTACAATAAGTGAATCTGCTTCGAATAGCGAACTGCAAACTGGCAACCAGGTTTACACTCAGCTACCAATTCAAAATATTGTTCTATGTTGATCATTATTCAATCCCTTACGAATCGCAAACTGTCAGCCAGCTTCACAACCAGTTGCCGATTCATATTTTACCGGATGAAGTTCCATAAGTGAATCGGCTTTGAATAGCGAACTGCGAACTGTCAACTAGATTCACATTCAGCTGCCAATTCAGATTTTGTTGGATCAAATACAATAAGTGAATCTGCTTCGAATAGCGAACTGCAAACTGGCAACCAGGTTCACACTCAGCTGCCAATTCAAAATATTGTTCTATGTTGATCATTATTCAATCCCTTACGAATCGCGAACTGCAAACTGTCAGCCAGCTTCACAACCAGTTGCCGATTCATATTTTACCGGATGAAGTTCAACAAGTGAATCGGCTTTGAATAGCGAACTGCGAACTGTCAACTAGATTCACATTCAGCTGCCAATTCAGATTTTATTGGATCGAATACAATAAGTGAATCTGCTTCGAATAGCGAACTGCAAACTGGCAACCAGGTTCACACTCAGCTGCCAATTCAAAATATTGTTTTATGTTGATCATTATTCAATCCCTTACGAATTGCGAACTGCAAACTGTCAGCCAGGTTTACAACCAGTTGCCGATTCAATTTTTTTTAATGAATTTCAATAAGTGAATCGGCTTTGAATAACGAACTGCGAACTGTCAGCCAGCTTCACAACCAGTTGCCGATTCAATTTTTTTCTATGAATTTCAATAAGTGAATCGGCTTTGAATAGCGAACTGCGAACTGTCAGCCAACTTCACAACCAGTTGCTGATTCATATTTTACCGGATGAAGTTCAATAAGAGAATCGGCTTTGAATAGCGAACTGCGAACTGTCAACCAGGTTCACACTCAGCTGCCAATTCAAAATATTGTTTTGTGTTGATCACTATTCAATCCCTTGCGAATCGCAATCTGCAAACTGTCAGCCAGCTTCACAACCAGTTGCCGATTCGGATTTTACCGGATGAAGTTCCATAAGTGAATCGGCTTTGAACAGCGAACTGCGAACTGTCAGCCAGCTTCACAACCCAGTTGCCGATTCATATTTTACCGGATGAAGTTCCATAAGTGAATCTGCATTGAATAGCGAACTGCGAACTGTCAGCTAGATTCACATTCAGCTGCCAATTCAGATTTTATTGGATCGAATACAATAAGTGAATCTCCTTCGAATAGCGAACTGCAAACTGGCAACCAGGTTCACACTCAGCTGCCAATTCAAAATATTGTTTTATGTTGATCATTATTCAATCCCTTACGAATCGCGAACTGCAAACTGTCAGCCAGCTTCACAACCAGTTGCCGATTCATATTTTACCGGATGAAGTTCCATAAGTGAATCGGCTTTGAATAGCGAACTGCGAACTGTCAGCTACATTCACATTCAGCTGCCAATTCAGATTTTATTGGATCCAATACAATAAGTGAATCTGCTTCGAATAGCGAACTGCAAACTGGCAACCAGGTTCACACTCAGCTGCCAATTCAAAATATTGGTTTATGTTGATCACTATTCAATCACTTACGAATTGCGAACTGCAAACTGTCAGCCAGGTTTACAACCAGTTGCCGATTCAATTTTTTTTAATGAATTTCAATAAGTGAATCAGCTTTGAATAGCAAACTGCGAACTGTCAACTAGATTCACATTCAGCTGCCAATTCAGATTTTATTGGATCGAATACAATAAGTGAATCTGCTTCGAATAGCGAACTGCAAACTGGCAACCAGGTTCACACTCAGCTGCCAATTCAAAATAGTGTTCTTTGTTGATCATTATTCAATCCCTTACGAATCGCGAACTGCAAACTGTCAGCCAGCTTCACAACCAGTTGCCGATTCATATTTTACCGGATGAAGTTCAACAAGTGAATCGGCTTTGAATAGCGAACTGCGAACTGTCAACTAGATTCACATTCAGCTGACAATTCAGATTTTCTTGGATGGAATACAATAAGCGAATCTGCTTCGAATAGCGAACTGCAAACTGGCAACCAGGTTCACACTCAGCTGCCAATTCAAAATATTGTTCTATGTTGATCATTATTCAATCCCTTACGAATCGCGAACTGCAAACTGTCAGCAAGATTCACAACCAGTTGCCGATTCATATTTTACCGGATGCAGTTCAACAAGTGAATCGGCTTCGAATAGCGAACTGCAAACTGGCAACCAGGTTCACACTCAGCTGCCAATTCAAAATATTGTTCTATGTTGATCATTATTCAATCCCTTACGAATCGCGAACTGCAAACTGTCAGCCAGCTTCACAACCAGTTGCCGATTCATATTTTACCGTACACAGTTCCATAAGTGAATCGGCTTTGAACAGCGAACTGCAAACTGTCAACTAGATTCACATTCAGCTGCTTATTCAGATTTTATTGGATCGAGTACAATAAGTGAATCTGCTTCGAATAGCGAACTGCAAACTGGCAACCAGGTTCACACTCAGCTGCCAATTCAAAATATTGTTTTATGTTGATCATTATTCAATCCCTTACGAATCGCGAACTGCAAACTGTCAGCCAGCTTCACAACCAGTTGCCGATTCATATTTTACCGGATGAAGTTCCATAAGTGAATCGGCTTTGAATAGCGAACTGCGAACTGTCAGCTACATTCACATTCAGCTGCCAATTCAGATTTTATTGGATCCAATACAATAAGTGAATCTGCTTCGAATAGCGAACTGCAAACTGGCAACCAGGTTCACACTCAGCTGCCAATTCAAAATATTGGTTTATGTTGATCACTATTCAATCACTTACGAATTGCGAACTGCAAACTGTCAGCCAGCTTCACAACCTGTTGCCGATTCATATTTTACCGTACAATGTTCCATAAGTGAATCGGCTTTGAATAGCGAACTGCGAACTGTCAGCTAGATTCACATTCAGCTGCCAATTCAGATTTTATTGCATCGAGTACAATAAGTGAATCTGCTTCGAATAGCGAACTGCAAACTGGCAACCAGGTTCACACTCAGCTGCCAATTCAAAATATTGTTCTATGTTGATCATTATTCAATCCCTTACGAATCGCAACTGCAAACTGTCAGCCAGCTTCACAACCAGTTGCCGATTCATATTTTACCGGATGAAGTTCCATAAGTGAATCGGCTTTGAATAGCGAACTGCGAACTGTCAGCTAGATTCACATTCAGCTGCCAATTCAGATTTTATTGGATCAAATACAATAAGTGAATCTGCTTCGAATAGCGAACTGCAAACTGGCAACCAGGTTCACACTCAGCTGCCAATTCAAAATATTGTTTATGTTGATCATTATTCAATCCCTTACGAATCGCGAACTGCAAACTGTCAGCCAGCTTCACAACCAGTTGCCGATTCATATTTTACCGGATGAAGTTCAACAAATGAATCGGCTTTGAATAGCGAACTGCGAACTGTCAACTAGATTCACATACAGCTGCCAATTCAGATTTTATTGGATCAAATACAATAAGTGAATCTGCTTCGAATAGCGAACTGCAAACTGGCAACCAGGTTCACACTCAGCTGCCAATTCAAAATATTGTTCTATGTTGATCATTATTCAATCCCTTACGAATCGCGAACTGCAAACTGTCAGCCAGCTTCACAACCAGTTGCCAATTCATATTTTACCGGATGAAGTTCAACAAGTGAATCGGCTTTGAATAGCGAACTGCGAACTGTCAACTAGATTCACATTCAGCTGCTTATTCAGATTTTATTGTATCGAATACAATAAGTGAATCTGCTTCGAATAGCGAACTGCAAACTGGCAACCAGGTTCACACTCAGCTGCCAATTCAAAATATTGTTTTATGTTGATCATTATTCAATCCCTTACGAATCGCGAACTGCAAACTGTCAGCCATGTTCACAACCAGTTGCTGATTCAAATTTTTTTGATGAAGTTCAAGAAGTAAATAGGCTTTGAATAGCGAACTGCAAACTGTCAACCAGGTTCACGCTCAGCTGCCAATTCAGATTTTATTGGATCGAATACAATAAGTGAATCTGCTTCGAATAGCGAACTGCAAACTGGCAACCAGGTTCACACTCAGCTGCCAATTCAAAATATTGTTTTATGTTGATCATTATTCAATCCCTTACGAATTGCGAACTGCAAACTGTCAGCCGGCTTCACATTCAGATGACAATTCGAAATATTGTTTTATGTTCATCATTAATCAATCCTGTACGACTGTACGAATCGCAAACTGCAAACTCTCAACTAGGTTGACATTCAGCTGCCAATTCAAAAAATTGTCGTACGTTCATTAATTTGGAATCTACGAACCGTCAACCAGATTCATACTCATTCGTATTCTTTTCGATGGAATAATCCAAACCGTTTGAATAGTTAAATGCCGACAGCCATGTTCACTCTCAGTTGCCAATTCAAATTATTGTCTTAGGTTTATCATTATTTAATCCTGTTCTAATTGTGAACTGCGAATTTTCTACCAGATTCACAACTTGTTGCTGATTCAGAATTCTTTAGGGGGGGGATGCAGACCATAACCCTAACCTTTTTGAGTAGGGAACTGCAAATTTCTTTACCAGATTCATTATCAACTGCCAATACGACATGTTTTCTTATTATTCATCATTATTAAATCCCATTTGAACCGTGTTTTCTTAAATCTATATTAAGATGCCCTTTCTCCTGACTCATTACCACTCCTTCATTTGAATTCTTACTAAATTTGTTTTGGTTTACGTCTCATACAATTACATATTGTGATCTGTGAAAATAAAATAAAAAGATACAAGTCTTCCATTAGTATAAAGGGTTGTGTATCTCACTCAGCCTGCACCTGCGTTACTCTATTTCTCGGTCCAGGCAACTCGTTGACCTGCTCTTACTTCCTTTGAAGTCTCTCTTTCCCTCATAGAATTTAGACCTTTT
This sequence comes from Cerastoderma edule, assembly GCA_947846245.1. Classification (NCBI taxonomy): domain Eukaryota; kingdom Metazoa; phylum Mollusca; class Bivalvia; order Cardiida; family Cardiidae; genus Cerastoderma; species Cerastoderma edule. The sequence goes on along the minus strand of OX401406.1, from coordinate 35,495,959 downwards.
AGGTATTTCATGGTGACAGTCTGATCATTTTAAAAAAGTGAAGAAGAGTTTGTGCAGAATTCTTTGTATATGTTCCTTCCCCATGTTCATTGTTTGAAACATAAAAACAGTTAAAGAGAACTCTACCCTGAGTCTTGCGTGTTTTGGGGGAAATATTATGCGAAAAATGAGTATAGAGCCCATATAAATTGCAAACACATTTTCCGATTTTGCGTTAGCGAATACAACGGTTTTGTTCGGTATAAGTACTATGCGAATAACGAAATCATCGTAGTGATGATTCAAACGGCATGTTTGATATTATTTTCAAAATAATTTCGTCTGGAATTGAAGTATGTATGATAAATTTAGATTGAGAAGCTCCTTTTGAATAAATATGCTTTTGATCATAAGTTATCTTTTGCTGGATCAACTAAGCGCTGTACTCAGGTCTTATCAGCAAGATACTTTTGATGGGCAACTGACCCGTGTCAACTGACCAATCGAAATGTGTTTTTGGGCTAATACTTACTTTAAAGGCCTTAGTCCTTCTTTAAGTGACCCCCCCAAAAAAAAAACAATAACCAGATGCCCATCCGGGGTGATGACCAGCTGTGATAATTAATGGGGATTACGTCATACCATGTAGCACTGTGTCAAACTGAAAGGTTTCTTTTGACCAATTATTTTATAGAGGACATTTAAGCATCAAAAATGAAAAAAGTCAAATAGGCTTCAAATATTATTTTTTTTGAAGTTGGAAAGGTTCGTTTAGTAGGGGATTATCTTCTTTTTTTTTTAAATTGGTGGCTTATATAAAGATCAATATATGTAATTATGGCTTACAGAATGGTTAAAGTTCCTCTGTAGTATATCATCATCATCATCATCATCATCATCATCATCATCATCATCATCATCATCATCATCATCATCATCATCATCATCATCATCATCATCATCATCATCATCATCATCATCATCATCATCATCATCATCATCATCATCATCATCATCATCATCATCATCATCATCATCATCATTTTTATCATTATCATCATCATCATCATCATCAATGTTATGATTATAACAAGAGCTAATTTATTTAATAACTAACTCATTATTTCCTTCACATTTCTTAACAGTTTATTTAGCAAAAAATCTATTTATCTTGTAAATCATTGTTTTAAATAAAGAAACAAGAATTTAAAACTTATTTCTCATCAATACTTCACATTATGAAAACCGAATTTGAATGACATTTTTTCTACATAAGACATCAAAAAAAATTTTTAAATTAGAATGGGTTTTTAATAGGGGATTTTCTTTTATAATTTGCACCAAATATTTTAATTAATTTATGTAATTATGACTTGCAGCAGGGAATTTTTATAGCACGCGGACATTTGCCCCCTCATATTATTTTTTTCAATTTGCTTGACCTGATCGTATTCCTTTATGATTAAACAGGAATTTAAATGGAAATAATAATTTGATCAGACTAACATGTCAATTTTGCTCTATTACGCCGATGGCACTTGGTCAATTATGCTCATCCAACCGTGAAACGGCGGTATACGTGCATAAGTTGATTTGACCTTATTTTTTTCATTTTCGGTTTAATTATTTCTCTCATAATCAAATGTGATGGTGATTGTCATACCGACACAAATTGGAATACCTTTTGTCTTCTTTGTTTTTTATTGTTAGCCTTGAGTGACAGATCAGTATTAATATTTAAGATGTAATCAATATGTAAATTAAAAAAAATCAATTCATTAAGTTTCATGGTTGGATGAGCATGATTGGCCAAGTGCCATCGGTGTGTTTTTGATTCGTCGCCTCGATTATAACACCTATAGGGGATTAGAAGGGAAGAGCTAATAGAGTAAAACTGATGAAAATATTATTTTCATTTTAATTTCTATTTAAATATAACGTAAAACATTCAGGTCAAGCAAATTGAAAAAAATAATATGAGGGAGCAAATGTCCGCCTTCTACATTACGGCGAGGGGGCAAATGTCCGCCCTATACCAAAGAGGGGGCAAATGTCCGGGGTGGCAAATGTCCGGGGGGGGGGGCAAATGTCCGGGATTCTCCTCTGTAGTATGTCATCATTATCATCATCCATTTTATAATTATAACAAGTGCTTATTTATTGAATAACTAGCTCATTATTGTGTTCACATTTCTTAACAGTTTATTAAGAAAAATCTTCTTATCATGTTAATCATTGTTTTAGATAAAGAAAACTATATCCAAACACTTATTTCTCATCAATATTCTTCATTATGAGAAACCGAAGGGATGGGGTATTACGTAATCTGACCACTTAAAGCCCCATTCCTTATCTAGTAATATACAGAAAATTTGCACCATGCTGTGGAACTGTATTGTTGCCCTGTAGGGTGCCCAGCGGGAGATAAGATACCAGACATTCCAAAGACAGACTAGGCCTTTAATTTTACTTCATAGCCAATCTCTCTCTCTCTCTCTCTCTCTCTCTCTCTCTCTCTCTCTCTCTCTCTCTCTCTCTCTCTCTCTCTCTCTCTCTCTCTCTCTCTCTCTCTCTCTCTCTCTTTCTCTCTCTCTCTCTCTCTCTCTCTCTCTCTCTCTTCTCTCTCTCTCTCTCTCTCTCTCTCTCTCTCTCTCTCTCTCTCTCTCTCTCTCTCTCTCTCTCTCTCATTATAAAAAGGATGAAATATTCTTCAACTCTTTCGTAATATGAAAATGAATTGAACGTAAAATTAAAATTGTCTCCTATTTGGTCTAAATCGTAAAGCGTACATTTAATGTCATTTCTGTCCATAGTCCCGTGTTAACCGAATCATTTTAAAAAACGTCAATCGACAGATAACTGATGTTACAATAGACGGTGGTATTTTCTTCTTAAACAATCATGGTCGTTAACAAACAGAGAAAACATCGGTGCCAACGACTGACTCTGTAACAAATCTACATTTTAGTCGCAGTCATCGGACATCTTATCTAAATCTTTTTGCTCCAATTCAAAAATGTGTAGTTTTGTCTCATAAATTTTGATTGGATGCCATTTGAACAATAGCGATTATTAGAATTGATAAACTGCATTATTGCTGAACAAAAACCGTTGAGGCGGACAGGAATTCGAAAATAGAGTGGCGAACCTTCTTTTGTCACAATATCTTCAATTTTAACTATCATAAAATCCCCACTTTATGATTGGATGCTATCTTTTCCACAATATTGCCTTCATCGAGCGTGCAATACACCATGTTGTCATATGTCTTTTTACGTATGTCTATATGTGTCCAAATAGTGATGTTACTATCCACTTATTGACCAGGGATTGAAAGCGTTTTGACAAAAGAGGTCTTTGCTCAACATAGACAACATTTCTCCTAATGCTTTCAACTTTTAATGAACGATGAAGCAGCTTTGCAGTTTCCTGGGTAATTCAAATGTTTTTTCAAATTGCATTATTGTATTATCATATTCGCGTACCATATATCGTAAATTGTTGGAAGTGATGTACTTACTCTGAGATACCACTTTTCTGTTTATTAACTATGAAATATATATATACTTTTGTTTTCATTTATCACTGTTATAAAATGCCGTAAGCCGACCATTTTTCATTATTTGTACATTGTATTAGTACCTCGAGAGCAATTCTAGCCCAAAAACTTGGCGAAAAACAAACTTTCGCTGTAACGAGGACTATATAAGAAGAAGTGAAGACATATACCTTTGGGGTTTTACCAGGTCCAAACACTCGCTACTATGGAGAAATTTGAAAGCTATGCTGAATATATGTGCATAGCAATGATGAAGGAAGGATGATTATTGACAACTCATTTCTTAAACCACTAACTGAAGACTAATGCCTACATTAGTAGTTTGGCTAAACATTGCTTTTTAGATGTATATACAATTGGAACATCCAAAAACAAAATGGAATTCATTTTAACGTCAATTAAGATTATTCCATGCTCTGCTACCATCGCAGTTTTTATTATGCAGAGCTTTCTTCATATCTCAAACTCCTGACAGTCTTATAAGCCTCATTGAGACCTGAGCATAGAGCGGAATAGTTACTGCTACTAAACTATAGTCAAAATTATAACTTTTTTTAAAAAAGAACATCGAACTTGTTGGAGTATTTCAATTGGATATTTAACTTCAGTAGTAACCCTCTTATGTATTATGTGTGGAACATCTTCCAGCATATGTTCTATGAGGCAGTCATTCAAAACCGTTTGTCTTTGATGAGACTTATACATGAATTTCGAGAATCCTTTACCCATATACTAACAGTCATCTCTATTGATGTTTACTCGGTGTAGTAAATGCATCATTCGAAAATTGTGTGAAATCCTCTATCCAAAAAGAGATAGTACATGATAAAATATACAAATGATAGTCAACGACACGAATATCTTTTATCTGAAAATGTCATAATTTTTTGGTAAGAGGTAACGGATCAGTGGATGCTTATCTTATGTCATCAAAGCGGTCTGAGTACGTGACTGGACAAAGATTCTTCATGCTTCGTCTCGTAGACAGCTTCGCTACCGCGTTTCTTCTACAACACCACGCGAGAGCAGTAGAGGGGTGCATATGGAGAAATGACAGAATGGCACGTACTTTCCTTTTGTTCCTTCCTACATTACGCCATCAAAGCGGTCTGATTTTGGTGTGTTGTTTGTCGAAGACTAAGTACCGGTCACGTTTCTTGTATAATACGTACTGTGCATCTCTTTATGTATTATGTGGGTCCCGACTCTCTGTTTATATGTCTACGTATATATATAGGCAGGTCTCATCATTTGTGAAGTAGTTTGCTTCGCACAGAGGAGTAGGAGAAACGAAAATGTGATATTGCACCAGATTCTCGGCATCAGCATGGATTTACGTGTTTAGGGGATTCACAACAATTGTTTCTTAAGAAAGGTAAGTTATTACTTATTTTGTAGTTATAAATTTGGTATTTGGTTGATTATTAAGAAGTCGCCTAAAAATGAAATGTCAACATACGTTAAATCTGCTTGTTGGAATTTTAGTGGAAAAAAGTAAGACGGGTATAACTTTTTTTTAAAACAAATCATCAAAGAAGCTGCCTTGCGATGCACAAGGACTAACCGTTTACAAAGCATACTTTGTCCATGTTGTAACATTATTTGTGATTTACGACTGCCAGCAGGCGATAAATCTAGAAAGCGGTTGTCAAAATTATTTTGAATTTATATTTATCTGAAAACGTCGAATAGCGTCGTTTAGATGTGAAAAAAACGTTGTTTTCTAGTTCCCTCTTTCATTCCGGGATAATCAAATATTGATGTTTAAAATATTTCTTTCATAAAATTTCATAGTACCATCTAAACTCTCTGAAATTTCAGAACAAGCAGATTAAAACGCAAGTACTTTACGTTACTGTGTATTGATATTTACTTAAATGGAATGCGCTCTTCATTTATATGCAAATTAAATGAATGAGTTTATGGCCAAGGGAAAATTGACAATTTGTTGCTACACTTAGTCTGATACTTAGTACTGAAATAAATGATTTAGATGAGATCAGGTGTATTTTAATCGACCGTTTTTATGTTACTTAGGTCCTTAGGTAACCGTAGAAACATGTGAAGTCTGAATCATATTGCACGTACTGCAACAAGCATTCGGTTAGAGTCAGTCGGCATATTGTCGCTGCTCAGCGAAAACGACGTATCTACTTTATTTCAATGAGCAGCGACGAAATGCGGTATATTCTTAGATTTCGTCTAAGTCAAATTTAGAAACTTTGCTGAGAAAAACTGACTTAAAACTCAAAACAATGCGTAGTGTAAACCAAGTACATAATTTACTCGAGTATCGTTCTGGACTAGGTTCTTACATCCACATATGTGTCATCTCTATTCTGCTTCTCGTACTGTTTGTTTGTATTTTTCCAATTGTTCCTTGGGAAGTTATTTTCGCCTTTTGCGAAAATCGTATCCAACTATCAATTGTTCAATCGGCTCATTATGTAGTTTGAGTTACTCAAACCTAAACTCTTATTGGATATAGTTGATATATACAGGTCATATCTACTCAACTCAATCTCTTTAGGTACGCTGCTCACGAGAAAAACTTTTTAAAGTATTACAACAAGTATAGCAATATCTATCTGTATTTTGTACTTCTGTTAATGCTTTTGATAATACTTTTGATTTGTCGTTTTTATAATTGATCAGTGTTTACAGGTATAAAGCTAGTTTGTTAAGGAATGTGCAAAATGTTTCAATACCAAATACAATAATATACTTGGGAAATCTTTGTTTTATCGTCTTTCCTTGCGGTATGTTTCTTTTTATTTCATTTCCACGGAATACAATAAATAGTTTAATGTGGCATAATATAAAGAAAATCAGAACATACAGTTCAAAATTAACACTTTTACAATTTTAAGGCCAAGGTGGTAAAGAATCAGAGAAGGAAGTGATAATATTGTTGTGTAATATGAAAACCTAGCAACTGATCGTTTGCTCAGACTAAACTCTATACAGATAAATACTTCCAAGAAAAAGATGTACTTTCAAAGAAAAATTATTATTCATTTCCACTTTGCTTGTGCAATGCACCTTTTCTTAGGATAATAATATACTAAAGCATGCTAGCGCCCAGAAAAACTGCAAAGCCAAGTAATATGAGTTAAAAATTATGATATATGTTGGAAAATAGCAAAACCACAGGATCATGACTCCTGCATTATTCATTATCATTTTTAAGGTGCTATTTCCCATTATTTAGTGCCCACCAATATAATTTCATTGTTTACGTTCGACTTACATCTAAATTAGCAAGGAGTAATGAGTGGCGAACACTTGACTAGAAAATTCACGTGAAACGCACAAAAGATATTGTCATATATCCAATATTAACAACGTGAACAATCAAAATGGAGAATTTGTTGTGTTTAATTGGTTCTTAACGTTTCTCGGCTGCACTTGTTTTATCGCTAATTGTAAACAAATATAAAATAATTCACTCTTTTAGTAACATCATGTGCACGTGTTACAGTCTCAATTCCTTTGTAAAAGAGAAATTAAAGTACTTTTCAATTATTTCAGAACTTTCCCAACTTAAGTTTACAAGTTTATGGCTTTAACTGTTTTGCCCAACAATTATTTTCTTAGTCAAATTACGTGTATACATCATTTAAAAGTTCGACTAAAATAGTTAAGAACCGCACAATACATGCCATTTTATTGAAAGCCACTTGCTTACTGAAGCTATTTACGGAAAGCAAATGGTGGTGGTTTATTCCTGACTGTAAGGGTAAGTGGTGCCCTTTAGTCCAAACAGCTACGTTTTAACATACCAGATACCTGCAGAGATTTACACAAAGAACCACAGATGAAAAAAATACTTGTAGCAAACAAAGTCTTCTCTTTTCAAAATCGTATATACCCAATATTGTTTAAAACAGTTCTCCAATAGTTTTAATTGTCTGCTGTTCCTTTTATACAGACCATTTCCGTTATATGGGTAACCGCCAGTCACTGTTATCCATTTACAATTGTGAAGAGCCATTTTCGAGAAGTTAATAATCTTAAATCATTAAACAGTATAGATCGCAAAATAATCGGACGATTCAGTTTACATGTAGATCGATAAATCAATTGTATCAAACAATGCCGATGCTAAGTTTATTTGAAGTTTACTACCTGCTTACATAAAGAAAGCGTAAAAGTATGCTGACCATCGTTTCCGTAAGGTTTTCATTGTTCATAATAGAGGTTAATATGCTGCGCAAACGACGTCGTAAGTCTGTTAGTTGCAGTTGGTAGGCGTATAGAATCTTTAATAAGAAACCACTGTGACGGCAGTGTGGTTCTATTGAAAAAAAATATCAAAGTTCGCTTTGGGGCATTTAGTGGTCAGATTACGTAAAACCCCAAGCCTTCGGTCTCTCGTCATGTAGAACATTGATAAGAAATAGATGTTAGATTCCAGTTTTTCTTATTTAATTTATTCCTTGGAATGTCTGGTATCTTATCTCCAACTGGGAACCCTACAGGGCAACAATACAGTTCCACAGCATGGTGCAAATTTCCTGTATACTACTTGATAAGGAATGGTGCATTAGTGGTCTCAACCCTTCGGTTTCAACCATGGTTTCAAGTCTTTATGGGTTAAGAGTTAGACCCTATGTTTAACTGTTAAACCCATGGTTTAACCGATTTATTGTGCAAACGACGTTCCATACTATAA